>WUQG02410806.1:0-35562 GCA_011317285.2 Androctonus mauritanicus
CGTTTAAGGGAAAATAAATCGGGATGAGTTGCCTGTATTAAGGTGATTTCCAGTTGGTCGCCCCCACCACCTTTAGTGTTGCAGTCACGGTAACGAAGTTTGCACACTTTGTTCCCACGAAACGACTTCCAATTACGAAGGAGGAAGGGCGTAGAAAACCTAATTGAAACCTCTTGAAGAGTGTAGCATCTTACAAAAACATATTTTCCTCCTACACTAATATTAACTGAACTGATACCATTTATCAACCCATAAAAAAAATTTACAAGAAAATTAATTATCTGACATTCGATAAGAATGGAGAAAGAGAAAAAAAAAGAATATATTAAAATATAAATTTAATAAACAAAATTTAAATTTCTTTAATTAATAGTTCGTCAATGATCATTCTATTATTTTAATGTTTTGTTATTATTTTATTATTATTATTATTATATTTTTTGGTCCAGAAACTCAGAATAACAATTAACCTTAATTAATCGGAGGAAGATTAATTTATTCCAAAAATATTTTCGATTTTCATGTACAGTCATTTATAACGCGATATAATTCATGTAAATGGTAATTTACCTTGTACAATCACTTATTATTTTTTGACAAAACTGCTGTAGAGATTGAATTTTGTTATAATTTACTAAAAGGTTTTCCGAAACGGCACATGCTACAAAACTAAATAAATTAGTATTTTTAAAAAAATGTAAAAATTTATTATTTACGAAATGAGAAGTTTTTCAATTTCCGCTTTAAAAAAAATCGGAAGAGAGAGAGAGAGAGAGCATATTGGAATAAAATTTTCGAAAATTATATTCTTCCAGAAGCAATAGCCAACATCTTTATCCTTCAGATATCTCCAAGTTACAAGATTTGCATGGACAAAATAGGATTTGAGAAGAAGTCCTTGAAAAGGTTCCACTTCACACCACATTCACGCTGATACGCCTTTGAAGAAGAGAATAGAGTGAGGCATTCCAATTAAGATCGACTGGAAATGACTTTCTTTGTAAGGATTGCAAATTCTGAAAAGTGGAAAAGATGCCATGGAAACGAGTAAACGAGAAAAAGTAAAAAGAAAATTTTTCTTACAAGTTATATATCAATGACATCAAAAGACTAAATGCATACATATTAATTTAGCAAAACGTCAAATTATAAAAATGCTTTTAAAGTAATTTAATTTGCTGGTTTTTATTAAATCATCCTAAATAAGATATTGATTTAATTATGGAGTTAGTATGCATTAATCCAACTGTTGTCGTGGAAACACTGACTTTTCTCATTAGTCGCCATTCTTCAATTACTTTGAGTCATCTCTCTCTACACGAGCCATTTCAATCTACTCTATAATTCACTTTCTTGTTATACACTCTCTTTAAATATATTCTTTTTAAATAAATAATATTTATTAAACTTAAATTCTGCCTAACTTCGTATTCATAAAAAAAAAGAAAAAAAAATTATAATGTAAGTTTATCTCTCTCCATTATAAAATCAAATCGTAATTTAAACTAAACGTAAGTAAATGAAACAAAATTATTTTGTCGAACTAACATCATAATAATTATGAATCGCTCCAGTAGTATAATTTTATCGTTATCATTATCATCATCATTTTGAGGCAATTTTCTTTACATAAAAGTAATAATATCAGATTAAAGATTAGGAAGATTTTCAGACGAGAGAGTTACTTTAGTTTGTATAG
Organism: Androctonus mauritanicus; assembly: GCA_011317285.2. Lineage (NCBI taxonomy): Eukaryota > Metazoa > Arthropoda > Arachnida > Scorpiones > Buthidae > Androctonus > Androctonus mauritanicus. The sequence goes on from WUQG02410806.1 coordinate 1,700, forward strand.
CTGTAGGATAAATATTAAATGAATAGATGCTGCTTAAAGACGTGCAAAAAAAAAAAAAAAAAATGTCTGATTAATTCGCCATTTACATAACTCCATACATGAATGTCGGCAATTATTTAACGCACTCGAATGGTATTAATGGTTTAAGCATTAATAAAATCGAAAGGAAATCTTGTGGAAAGTGATTAGCATTTAACATAATCATCTAAATCATGAAATATCTTAAAATATCTTAAAATATGTAATAATTTTCACCAAAGAAATTTCCAGTTTTTTCCATCCCTCTCTCTCGAGATATTCATTACATCAAGACATATTTATGACTAGACTCTTAAAGTATTTCTATAGCAAAGAAGAAGAAGGAAAAAAAAAACAAATTACAGTTACTGAAGAAAATTGATTGCAGCAATTTCCTTCAACGTATTTAGCTTTATTTTCTAAGAGAAAATAAAAGAAATTTTCTAAATTGCTATAAATTGTGATTTGAAGTATTCTACTTAAAAAGAGACAATCTGATAGGTCAAAATAAGGAAAAGAAGAACGAAAAAAAAAGATTATATAATTTTTTTATAAAAATCGTTAAGTGAAGTTACACTTGTTTCATTAGAAAGACTTTTTTCTCCTTTTATAATAAATCTCGCTACAAAGAATCAAAAGTATGTTGCTTTTTTATTATGCTTCACTAAACTTATTTGAGAAAAGTAAGTTGAAACAAGATAATAGAAATTCAATTGAAAAAAAGAAAAGAATGTAAAGATTTACAAGCGACCATGAATAAAAATCTCGTGACCCAACTTTCAATTAAGAACAATAAAATATAATAAAAAGGAGTTAAAAGTAACAACTTTAGAATTGTTTAAGTTGGCTCGAAAATGGGATATCGGAAAGTTTAATCTAATTTAGAAAGTGTATTGGCTTTAGTCGTGCTTTTAAACAAATCCATTCTAATTTAATTTCTACTTTTATCTGAGGAAAATATTTATTTGAGATTACAATTTTAACTTTTACTCTAAAGTAAGAATTCTATTATAAGTGTTTACAGTACTTAAATATGAGTTAATAAATCCGTTTTATGCATTTGAAAAAAATATATATTTGCATAGTAAAATGTTTATGTATTGAATATAGCAAATATAACTACAGAGATTGTTTTGTTGGAAAATAAAGCTTCGGAACAGACAGAACCGATACTTGTTTGAGAAATAGGAAATAACAGATATTCCTATATTTTCCAATTCTTCTTCAGCTGATATGTCTTCTTCCTATCGATCTTTGCCAACTTGTTCAGTGTGGGAGTTCGAGGTTTGCACTGTTCTGTCGATATGATTCTGCACTAGATTACTTGCCACGAAGATTGGGTCAGTGGTAGAGAAGCATGTCAAATAAGATGTCCAGTAAGTCGCTGTGATCTTTACTGACCCGAAAATCATGCTTCTATACCAATAAGAGAACCTTGAGCTTTATCGAAATTGAGACAAAGTGGTTCGACAGTTATCTTTTTTATTTTCCTCATATATATATATAACAGATGTCTTCGATTATAACCACCCCAAAAAAGTGATAAATTTAATTTTAAGTAACTTAAGCATGGATTTTAGGTAACACTACACGTAGAACTATTGACAATCTGATGATGTGGAGGATATCTGAGATAGGAAATCAGCTAGCTTTTCGGATACCATTTCAGTTTGGTTTCCTCTTGTGTAACGTATACTTGCATTTTACGAGAAGGAAAGAATTAATCTTCTTCCTCTATAAACATGTGATCAAGACGAAGACATTTTTAAATAAATAATATAAAACTGTAGTATTTATGAAAATATTATTCCTTGTACAGATTTAAATTTTCTTTGTACGAGAATTAAATTAAATTAAACATCAAAGACGTCAAGAGATTCTAGCGCTTGAAGGCTCTCTCTCTCTTATCTCTTATTCAATACTCAATTATAAAGTTATAAAATTATACTCGAAAGTAAAAATTCGAGATTTTATGCGCCAAACTAAGGATAATGAAATATAAAATCGTTACACTTGTGTGTTAATCAGCGTAAAATGCCTTAGTGACGACAACGCGATTGTAGGAAAATTAAACAGGAAATTTAATTACCCTGTTTACAAAAGAGGTTTTAGTTACTAGCGATAAAAGTTGATTTGGCAAAGTCGGTTGATTGTTTTAGAGTTTACAAAAGACTTATTTCCATCCAGTAATTGGACTTTGTGAGGTAAACGCCAAGTCCACACGTCTTCATTTCCTCAGTCAACTGAATCCTTCTAATTTGTTACTCTCGAGTTAAGAAATCAACTTGTATCTTTTGTGAAAAGAAGATTACAAAAGTAAAACTCTGTATACTTTATACTGGTTTCATGATACAATGATTCCTTTATTCTTCCAAAATTTTACTTATAATTAATAAAAGTTACAACGTTTTAAAACTAGAATAAACTTTGCTCTTTTGAACGGCAAAATAATTTATTTGCCATAGAATAAATGCAACAAGAGATACGTGACATCTTTAATGTTTTTTTTCATGTGAGTTTATAAATAAATGTGGCATATAAATAGCAAATTTAATATATATATATGTATTTTTATTGTATATCTGTTGCATTTATGAAAGGAAATGTGAGTTATATGTTAAACAAACTTTAATGACAAAAATGTTGCTATTTCAGTTAAGATAGCTGACTATGACATTTCTAGTACGAACCCGGAAGTGATTGATGACATAGGAGGAAGAAAAACTGGCCACAGAAGCGCAGAAACAGGGTAAAGATCCCATGTCCAGTTGGCAAAGATGGTGATTTATGATTGTTTGACGGTAAATGTTGTAACAGTACCACGCATGGAGTAAGTCGATTCGTATACTAACAAAAAAAATAATAGAAAAAAAATATATCAAGTATTCTGAGGAAGGAGCAGACTTACCCGAAGTTCTTGTCTGTCTACCGTCAGAGCTCCACGAGCACGTCCATCTGTTCCACACCCTGATGACTTCTTTGTGTGGCTGTAGAGAAGAAAAGCAATCGTTTAGTCAATGATCGAATCACCTCGCCTTGTCAAAGAACCTCTCAAATCATTTCTGGCCTGTTCTTTATAAGGCAATATGAAGAATTGATATCCCTTAATCTGTTTCTAGCTAAGTTTACAAAACTCTAATCCGCGCCAAATATAGGAAATTACTGATGGAAATCGATTTTCTTACATAAAATATGTGTTGTCAAGCTTTATGGTTATCAAAAACCATTATTTTTAAGAGGGCAAAAAAATTTCTAGTACAAAACTCATTAGAACTTGCGTATGCGTTAACTTATGTAACCATGTACGTTCATCTGAAAAATATCGATATCCTTCTTGATGTAGCAATAGAATTAATGGAAATATTTGTAAATTTTTTATTTTAAATGTTTTCTTTATATAAATATAAAATCCTGTTTATTATTGTTTGTATAATGATTTAAAGAAAATAAATCACTAAAAATTTAAATTTTTTTAAGCAAAAGAAAAAAGCGTGAAAATTTTTCTTGAAATCTTGGAATTTTTATAAAATTTTCATAAAATTTTCAACAACATAACGATTTTATGAAATAACATTCGAATCACATAAATTTGCTGCTTAATTAAATTAATTAATCGGTAATTATTAAAATATTTTTTTAAAAATAATTTACTAATAATATTTTAATGGAAAGCTATTGATAAATATTTAAAAATAAAAATGTGTTATAATTTTGATAACGAGTTGCGGTAGTTAAAATGTTGAATAACTCGAATATTTTAGCACCTCTTAACTGTTTTCATGATTTATATTTTAATTTTATTAAACAACTGTTATATTGCATATTAAGTTTAAACTCGATCGAAATTCTCTCCATGCATGAGACCTATAAAGAGTAATTAGATGGATTAGAAAGAGCCAAATTTGATCTTCTGTAAGTAAAAAAAAAAATTTTTTTACTCATAACTGTAATCGATTATTTAATCGACTGACAGATTCGTGATACTACCCATTTTTCAAATCGTTAACTATATTTGGAACTTGAAGCTTAAAATATAATTTTTATAGATAGAATAAACTTATATTTAATTTAAAATTAAATAATCATCTTAATTATTAATCAAAATAAATAAAATGATTCGTAACTTGTGAATTTAATATTGAATTCAACTTTCCAAGATTTTCATACTGTATAGGAAAATTCTTCTTCATCTATGTTTACATATTGTCTTTGGAATGTATATATTTCAATAGATGGGTCCAACTTTGATATAAATCAATAAAATAAGGCATATTTTAAAGATATAAGAAACCAAAACGTTATATTCTTCAACCGAAAATCGCATAAAATCGATTGAAACCAGCAGTTTCAAAATGGCCACTTGCTGTCACTTTCACAGTTGAAATTTGCTGTTGGCAGTCGTCTTCTGATCCTTTACTTCATCCATCACGTGATCAGAACGTTAAAAATGTTCTACTTTTGTTGCCTTTGGTGTAATAAAATTTTTCTTTATGCAGTACAGATTTTTTAAATGATTACATTTAACACTCCCAAGATTAATAAAAGCACGAAGGAGAACTTTTTATTATCGTCTAAATAACCATCATAAATGATTCTTCTATATAACTCCCAGCATTTCAGTTTAATTAATTAACTATTTCTATCAATGAAAATTTTTAAATCTTTTCAGAAACAATATTTCTCTAGCGTATCTATTATAATTAATCGAATTTAGCTTGAGTCATATGAGATAAAATTACCAAAGACAAATCTATAAATGTCTCATTTAAAAAGTTTGACTGAAGAAAATCGTTCTCTCTCTTTAAAAAGAAAAAAAAAATAACACCGCGAAAACTCATTTCTTTTAATTCTTCGTCTCTTTAAATATCTTTTAAAATTAAATTTGTCAAATAACAGAGTAAAAATCGATTTTTAGTTATTTCTTAAAGTCGATCACATCCAGACATTTATCACAATAAGATGCTACTGTACTTTTTCCTATTTTTCTTTGTTATATTTTTCGATAAAAGTAAAAGAATAAATTTCAAAAATATCTACAGTTTTCATCGAAAAATGATACTTTCCAAATCGCATTTCAACAATTGTATCAGATTATTTTCTCCCGAGAAGAAACCGAAAATATTTTTTGGTTTGTGTTTTTCTATTCACTTCAATACTTTTTAATAAACCCATTAGAGATTTATTATGAGAAAATTCCTGTAACGTTACACACGTACACGCACAATCTTCATCCCGAATATAAAAAAAGTAAAAAAAAAAACTTTAGTAATAAGCCAACTGCAAGAGAAACTGTTTCTGGAACTACAGACCTGGTTTATAATCTCCTTACCAACAGTTCTATTGAGAAAGACAGTCGGGGAAAAAAAATAGTAGAAGAGATAAAAAAAATAAAATAAAACAAGAAAAAGTACAACATTCTCTGGAAGGTTGTTAGTCTGTGTCATTTTATCGCATGTCGCACTTATATGTCTTGTAACTTTATGGGATATTTTATTAGTACAACTGATTGAAGAACGAAACTTTTACAGTTAAATGAATGATTTTAGAATTCCTGCCAAATGTTTTTCAACTTTGACGATTTTCTCGATGCGCTGAGGTATAAAACCGCATTGTTTCCGAAAATAAAAGAGAGATAACTCAAGAATCACGTCTATTTCTCAAATTTTTCTACTGATTAAATTTTAATTTTTATACGTTTTCTCGTTAGTTTTAATTAGTCGAAATTACGTTTAATTTTAATTTTATCCACGTAAATAGAAAGATATATATCGTCAAATACTTTCAATAAATTGAAAAAATTCGATTATTTAAATTATAAGAATGTCTTTTACAAAAATCCCGCCCGTATAAAAGACTAATCGACTTGATAAACTTTCCAGAAGTGCAATCTTTTCAACACGATTCTATTTTATTTTGCTATATTTTTAGTTTTAGAGACGTGACTTGATGCTACATAACTAATTTCCTACGAAACTCAAAATTCCCTAATGGTACTAACTGATATTCTATTCAGTTTGAGTGTACAAACATTCAAACAGAATTAAGTCAATTAGACTTTATAGAGAGAGAGAGAAAGAGAGAAAGTCATGATTCGATTCGGAATCGATATGTTTTAACTATTTGCTTTTTAATAAAATATCTTAAAAATAATTATCATTCATAATAAAAGTTTTAACGAGATCAAAAATTCAAAATTTAACAAGTAGCAAATGTAGAATATATATCGGAAATTCTGAGTTTATGAAGAGGTGACACGCGTAGGTGGTTAATATGTTTATCAATATCGGTTTAATAATTTATCGAAAATGAATATACTGATAAATTAAATAACTGGAGAGAATAAAGAGAAAGAAAATAAGAAAAATCAAGTATTGTATCGTACAGCAGCTGAAAGATACACGATGATAGGAGATCCACAGAAGGAACAGTTTGTGAAACTACACAAATGTTGAATCACATGTGATTTATTAAAAGAATGCTAAGATATAGTATATCGGTATGAGAAAATGGCATCTGTAACGTTGTTCACCTTTTCAATCATAATCCATATTTTATAGTAAGTATTTTCTGACTATATCTTCCATCTGGATTGTCCGCAGAGGAATTAAGTTAGTTTTATTAATGTTTTTGTTTTATTTAATCTAACATTTATCATATTTATCGATTAATTAACTCTTTCTAATCAGTCTGTAAAGTTTCTTTTTAACATATCTCTTCGTCTCGCTATATTATATATTTACTAAACAATAAATTCGTATATAATTTTTTTATTACATTTACGTGTCCATCAACGAAATTTATAAAATATAACTCTTACATATTTTACGTTTTATGCTCTTCAAAATTTTTTTATATTTAGATTTTAACGGCATAGATACAAATATTATACATTTATGAACGGTTGTTTGAAGGTGGCTTTCTAGGAAATTGTTATTTTTATTTTACAAACATTCTTAAAATTTTATGTTAGCATATACTTTTAAATATATTACACTCAATATTTTTACTGAAAAAAAAAATCTTGTTTTTAGCCTATGGACAGGTAAAATTAGCACATTGACGAGATAATTATCTGCTGTTAGAAGTAAATAACTTTTGCTATATAATTATCTTATAGGAAAAATAATCAGCTTATTCAATAACAAACAATCTTTAGGTAATATAATCAGCTTATTTTTATAAAATTCTTTTTTTTTTTATTCAAAAAAGTTCGTTGTAAACAGGTGACGTATATAAAATAAATGAAAGGGAATTAAATAAGCATTAATATCGTTAATGTGAAAGTTTAAATCAGATGATTACATCATTATTTTTATCGAAACGTAAGAATTCCAGAACTCGTTCTTATTTTAATTGGACTTGAAACCTTTTAATATTAAAATTAATACGATAGATCGGAAGTATCAACGTCAACCATGTTCTGCTTCTGCATACAGTACATTCGTCTAATAAATCTGTTTTATGATGATGTTGGTTTAAATATTAAAAAATAAATAAGATATATATATTTAAACTTAGAAAATTAACATGACGTAACTTCCATAAATAAAAATATAAAGCGAAAAAAATGTTTGCTATTTTTATACTACTGTTCTTATTACAAAGAGATTCCTGATAAATCTGGTGTAGTCTGGCTCTGTCTGTGACAATGGTATTACGTCATAAATTCGAGCTCTTGGACGTCAACAATGACATCATAATATGCGCTATCGGTAATTCTATCAGTGTCTGGTCATTAGTGAGTCTCTCAATATGGCAATGATAAGCATTGTGAAAAGTTTAACGGGGTTGGAAACTTTTACTTATATTTAATTCAAAAATTATCATTAGCATTGAGAAATAAAAGATTTCATTTTTTTCCTTTCTACGTAATCGAGGATATATTAAAAATTTTATTTAATATAAATTTATAATATTTTATATATATATATATAATATTCACTTAATGAACCGTACGTTTATATTAAATGTTATCTCATAACGTTTCATCAAAGGAATAAAAACGAATTTTTGTTCCTTTGACGATGTGAAACGTTGTTAATATCAAAAAACACATACAGTAATGATTAAAAAGTTCTCGATCCCCATCAATTAACCAAGTATATGTGAGTTAAAACCGAAGTTGAGAATGATCAATCACTCTTACTAAACTTCAACTAAATGTAAACAAAATTTATTATTAATTGATATTAAAATTTTAACAGTAAAATTATATTGTTAATGAATATCCACTGTTAACAAAGACTGATTAAATTATTCTTTAATAAGGCTTTAAACACCTTTCTTGGTGATATCTTTGTTCTGTTTACATCTCATTCAGCTGCATTGTTATTCTCATTATTTGACAACGAAATGCGATATGCGATAAGAATTTTCATTTAAAATATATCTCGAATTTCTTTTGGAAATGTTTGTCGCATCGAATTTCAGTCTTTACTATAAATCATGTTTCGATATAAGTTTATATATATAGCATGGCATATGTTGTTATTCAGTTTTAACCATTAGAAAAAAACATAAGATGCCAAATATAGTTGTTCATGATGCATCCATTCTTTTTCTTTCCTATGCGATTTTTCTACGTTAGGATGCTTTAAAATAATTCCTGTTGAGGATAACAACGATTATGAATTAAGAAGAAAGCGTTAGAATAATTTATTTAATTCTACTAACAGAATTTAAAGTTACAAATTCATACTTTAAATGTTGCTATTGGAATTTATCTTTTCAGAAATATGCTGAAAACTGCCGTCGTCGAAAGTTTTTTAATTTAGGAATTTATGAACTTCGAACCGATATATAGAGGAAATAAAAAAAACATAAAGCAAACATGGCATAGAAGGTAAATATTTCCAAATATCACCTTGAGTCTCACCAACGCGAAAAGATAACAAGAGCAGAAAAGTATCCTTTACTACTGAAGAGCATTTTGGGAGATAGAAAGTACAATGAAAATAGATAGGATTGGATTTTTAGCCGGGGTTAAAGTTGTTTGGTTTTCACTTGAAATAAGTTAGGGATCAAGTACGGAACAGAAAGCGTAAAGAGGAGAAAGGTGGATCTAAACAGAACTGATCACCAAAATAATCTTTTAAAAGAGAAAATAAATGCAAAGAATACTTCCATTAGGAAAGACATAAAGATCCTGGAAGGAAACTACTTCGGCTACCACTATAATTCTTTGTTAATCTAACGTTAAGGAAAGAATGAAGACAACCATTTTTAATTTAAAATCTCGGATAAAGGCAATGACATCCGTATTACGAACATGATTTAATAGGCAATACATTGTACCTGCTATTTTATTGAATCTCTAATTCATTTGACGTTTTGACATAACAACATTTTAATTAATACATAAAATATTATTTAAACATTTTTTTATTATTTATTACATTCCGCTCTTTATCTCACAAAGTCGAGAAGGTAAAAAATAAAATTACATTAAATTGTTGTAAAAAAAAATCTTTGCAATATCATATTCGTTTTGAAAATTTTATTTTTTTATTAGATATTATATAAAGTTAAATGTAAATATTTTAAATTTAATTAAATGTTTTATAAGTCACCAGGGTTATTTTAATATGATTTATTATTATAATAAATATTTATGAAAGTTCTTTTTCTTTCTTAGAGCAAAACAAACATTGATTACACTGGTTAAATAATAATTTATATCGAGTGAAAGAATTACATTATACTGAGATAAAAATATAAATACATATTTATATATGTAGTATAAGAAACTCCAATTGTTTTATTAATCTAGAGTTTTATACTTCAATCTCAGTTCCATCTATTGATGAATATTACACAAACAGAAAATATATTATTATTCTTATTTTTTCAATAATTTAAGATAGAAGGATACAAGACCTTATAAAATTCTAAATAATATAATCAAATGGGATTAGATATCTTATCTTGTTTGGTTATTCTATCTGCTATGTTATTCTGTTGCTCCATTTGCCAAAAGCATATGGGATTTGTGTAATACTGGAGAAAACACAGAAGTAATCAGAGTGGATAATATTCAGAAAGCATGCTGCTGATGCTTTCAGCAGATGTTTTTTTTCCCCGAAATATCTATATAATCTATTAAATTTTTTCTGCTTGGCCAAGTAAATCTTATAACTATAATGGAAGAAAATATTTAGTACATAAAAAAACCTATGTTATAACTTTTTTTTTTAATTTATTCGTTATGAAATATTTCTTTTTTTATTTTGGAAATTGTCAATCTTTTTTTTTTAATGGCATAAATTGTCAAGAGATAATTTATTTTAAAACCGGTTATCGCGAAACAACGTGATGTTTGGTGATTGGTATAGATGGTATAGACAACAAGTAAATATTCAAAATGTAGAATTAATGCAACAAAGCATTGAATGTATCAAATATTATTCTATGAGGTCTCGGTTGGTGACGGATATGCAATACAGAACCATTGTTTGCCGGAGAATCCTCTTCGGGGAAGGACAAGCGACTGCTCACCAAGCTATTCATTATGCGTTCGGTTGGATTGTAATTAGGAAATTTCCTCTACACAGAGTGACGTCACAGCTGACGAAGTGTTCAACATCCCTGTTATTCCCACCAGGAGGTAGTCTGTCAGAGCACCAATTATCGTCCAATTTAACCAGGACGTTGTCATAGACACTACATTATAAGTTAAAGATGGGGATACCAAACTCCCGCTATAGTTCCCGCAAAGTTTTCTCTTTTAAGTGAGATTATGTAACCCATCATGTGTATTTAACCGCAATCTTGATCTGTCTGGAGATTGCCGTGCATATCAATCATGAACGAGAACTTTCTGAAAATAATAACGTTCAAAATGATGAGTTGTGATTAAGTCACATTTTTGATTATAACTTTCGGAAGAAAGAACTGTTTTCATTAAAAAAATTATTTGTATATTATTTTCTATTATAATATATATGATATTCTTTCAAAACATTACTAAAACTGTTATTATTGAAAGAAGAAAAAAACTTGACTGGCTAGAACAGCTTTCATCTTTCAATTGTTAAGAAACTTTAAAGCATTCATCATATTTTTTACATAAGAATATCCAAATAAAATAATTCAAGCTATTAATTTGTAACAAATAAAATATTACTCTATTATATCGATTTTATTTGCAGATAACTTATATAAAAATAAACTTGTTTCGTACAGAATATTTAGAACAATTTTATTAAACAGCTACTTTCATCTTGGATCGAGTTCTTTCTAAGATTCTTCATTAATACACGTATATTTCATTATAAATCATGAAAAAATTTATTAAAAATATATATATTTTGAAGTAAATATCTAAAATTGCATTTTTTTTTAAGTTGAACTGTTAAAGCTGTCAACAGTTGTTTTTTCAATGAACAAAAATCCTTCCACATTCTAAGCTCAACATTTTAAAGCTTTCGTAATGCTGTTGTTTTACTTAGTTAAATTCTCAATATATTTCTGTATTTCCTTTTAAATAATATTTTTTACAGGATTTTCTCTTGACATTTTTTATCATCGTAAAAATAACTTTATTTACAAATAAATTCTTCGGCAGAAAATTATATCAATTCCTCTTTCTCTGATCAAAATAAAAAAAATTAATGAAAGCATGTCTATAAACAGTACCGATTTTTTTAATGCTAAAACAATAAAAAAAACGACATTTTTAAAAAGAGTTATTTTAATTAAACTAAGTGTCATTTTTATTATCGATATTTTATTCTTCGAATGTATTTTCATAAGTCACTAAAATAATTCTTGTCATTAAAGTTGATATGAATATTGGAAAAATTCTATTTTTAATTTATAGTAAACTTCAACTTAGTCAATGCACAATAATAATAATAATAATAATAATAATAATAATCTTAAATATTTTCTTTCATAGAATTTGTTAACCTTTTGAAAATTTAATGCAAAATATTTATATCGCATTAAATAATCTTAAAGTGAGGAAAATATTAAATATGTACGATGTAAAGAATTTATATTAAATCTTTCAAAACATATTGTGAAGTATTAAAGTGTTTATGATGGGAAACATCTTTTCTACCGTTTAACAAATTACAAAAGAATAAATTCCACTTTTACAGACTAAATTTAATTTCTTTTATTTATATATTTTAGCAATTTATCACAGAAAACATTAAGCGTTATTTTATTTATTAAAAAAAAAAATATTTTTAGTTAATTTTAATAACTTATAAAGTGGAAAATTTTGACATACGATTTTATGAGCGACATTAAACATTAATGCGAAATTGAAGAAATTTCTAACAAATTACTCGTTAAATAAATAATTTTTTTTTTAAATATTTATTGAGGTTAACAACTAATATGGACATTAAATTTTATATTAGAAAATATTCGCATTTATAGTTTAATTTTGTAATATATTGTAGAAGATCCAGATATTAAAATGCATACAAAAATATAAGTTAAAATTAATTTAATATTTAAAAAAATTCAAGTTCCAGTTGCAAACTTTGTCATTGTTTTGTTGTGCATGGCCAACGAATAAAAAAATTTTCGTACATTAAAAAATTTTGCAAAAGTTAACTGATAGATAAGAATTATAACAGTAAGAAGGTAAGAATTATGAAAATTGTTAACAGGGTAAAAATAGCTAAATTTAAAGTATTTAAATCTTCACATTTGTCCGATATCATCGTGTAACTTCAGCAACAAGCTTATTTTAAAGCTAAAAAGAAAATCACTACATAACGTTCAGATTTATATTTAGATATTCTATCGAAAATATATAGAAGGAAGAGTTTATGTAGACTAAAGAAAAGGAAGCGGAATATTCCTTAGTCGATCATAGACATCCGGCGCTCAATGTGAATCAGGACAGTTTAACGGTCGATGAGTATCAGATTAACAACGCTTCTTCCTTATCCTTAGCCACTCGATCGTATCTTCTGAATCTTGTCGTTTGACAAAACCGGATATCCTGACGTGTGTAACCGATTTCTATCAGTCGATGATAGCTTCCGTTATGTCAGAAAAGTTCCGAAAATTTTTGCTTTTCCAAACTTCCAGGCGGAGATTGCAACACCGATTTTTGTATAGCCAGAAATCTATACGACTTCGCTTCGAAAAAAAAAAAAAAAAAATGCATTAAGTTCGTTGCATTTCAAAAGAAATTTACCTTTCTTAGCACAAATAGTTAGAAGATCAAAATTTATGCATTAGTTCGGAAAAAGATGTTTTTACACGGCAGAAAAAAAAAGTAGATTTATGTTAAAAACGAAACTTATTTTAACGTTTTTTTATAAACATTTTTTTTTTACATTCAACCGAAACAGAGAAATTGTAAACTAATTTAGAAACTCTAATTTATTAAAAGAAAAAAAAAAATTGTTAGATTCGTTAATATCCATTAAGTAGGAAATATCGCATTGGATTTGTGAGTAATTATTGAAGCAAATGCTTTGTAAACTGAAAGTGATTAATTAATGTGGTAAGAATGGAAAGCCTTTCGAATTACCAATTCCTTAAGACCTCTTATCATTCCTTTATAGGAACCATTACACCATTTACTTTCGCTGATGACTATTATGATAAGCAACAAATAAAAATGATGTATACGTTTGTTTTTTCATACATTCAAGTTTAAAAAAAAAAAGAATTTCGGTACGGAAATTACACTGGCAGATAAATTTCATCCGCGTATTTAAATTCTACACCAACAGAATTTATATATATAAAAGCAGAAGCCATCAGAACAAACAATTAAAAAATCGTTAAATACAACAGAACAGAACAAGTTTTTCCGCAGAAAACTTTTTAAATTTTTCCACAGGAAAATGGAGGAGGGCGAAAAAATCTAAAACTGTTCAAGTATTCTAATAATTTCACTTTTACGTCTAGGGAAATGTCATTAAAATTTATCATTTTACATTATCTGTATATGTATATATGAAATTAAGAGCAAACACATGTTCGGTTTAAATCCATTAACATTCGCTTTAAAGTAGCTTAAAGGTGTTCATTTTCTGTATAATTATTACATGATACTTCATGTATGTAAACGATTTAATTTCATGATAAGCAACTGATGACAAAACACAATAAATATTTATGAACCTTAATATAAATTATAATTACTCTATAATGAAACTATCGATTATCTACTTTAATATATAGGCTATATATTACATCTCCTTAGTTTATTCCTATTTATAACTCGAATCAAAAGTCAAGAAACAAAAATAAAAAAAGTAAGTTAAATTTGTTACAAGCTTGATGGTTCTATAGTTATTGGTATTGTTGCCTGAGGGTAAGCAAGATGGCAGCAGTTTCCATTACAGGAGAGAGATGAAGTTTGTTATAAAGTGATAAATTATATTATAAATCATTTTTCCCACGAGGATATCCTTTATGGAATATTAGAATATTGCATTGCAATTTTATTGTAGTAATAGAACAAGAGTTTATTTTATTATAGTAGTTAATTCCTAGATGGAATTTTATTAAATATTAAGAGAATTTTCGAATAATTTCACTCGAAATTTCTATATTAGAAATGAGAAAGTGAAGATTATAAAGTTTCGAGCCGTAAAACCAAAAAGAAATTTTGCAAATAAAGAATGTTTTGTTGTCGTTGTAAAAGATTAAAAATATCTAGTAGAAGTTTTCTTTAAATAAGAAAAGTAAAAGAATATTAATATAAAATGAAAAGAAACAGAATTGCATCGGTTAGTATAGTTAAAAGTACGTATATATATATATGAAGAATTTTCATGTGTTTCTCGGTATACAAATTGGCAGTTCTTACGCACAAATTTGTTCCTGTGAGATCGAAACAGGTGCCTTGCCATGAAAAGTGCAGGTTCCTTTGCTTTAGGACATTAGGTTAAGCGGTTCATGTTTTCAGTGATTTACTTTAACGCACGGTTGGTGATATATTCTTTGAGATGCATCTCACCAACAAAACAAATAAATAAATAAAAATTTTGTAAATGGCGACAGAAAATAAGAAAATGGAAGAATTAATAAGAACCGGGATTTCTTCGATTTACATAAACTAAGTTAGTTATATAAACTTTCTCACATTTTTTCTTACGTTTCTTACTATATTTAACATAATTTCTTCCCACACGGTCATTGCTTTAAATGGAAGATACTTGCAAATTTTATCTTCGATTTTTTTACAAATGTTTCCACGCGTGTTTCAAAACTTTTTAGAATGAATATCGTCTAAGATATTCGAATTTTTTACAGCATCATCTCAGAAGAAAATATTTACATTTAATTATTTTTGTATAGATTTTTTTCTAAACTTCCTTTTAAACTTGTTCCATTTATTATAATATTATATTTATTATTTTTATAGCAAAATTTTGTTATAAAGCATCAATCATTTCCTAGTTAGTTATCAAGTATAATCATCGAGCATAAGTAATTAAAATTAGCTGATAATCATCAAGCATTGTTATTTAGACACCAAGCATGAAACTTAAACTTAATTATTTGATAAATATTTTTTAAATATCTTAAAATTTTATTTTAAAATCCAGAGAAATTCGTGGTTATTTTTATGAAGATTAAATTAAATTTTTCTTTTTTATAGTATAATAATTTTACTTATAACGCTTTATTTTTTACAATTCATCGTTTTCACATTACTCTCACATTGTATCAAGCAACCATTTAGAAATAGCAAAAAAAAGTTTTTTCAATAAATAATTGATGATTTTTATCAGTTAAAACAACAACAAAAAAACATTCTTTCTACATCCGACATAATTTAAAATCAGTTGAAAAAGTTTGTACAAAAACTTCGGCCGTTTCTTTACAAAACTCGTTTCAATAGGTTTTCAGCAGAGAAAATAATGTAAGTGAAAAAATAAATAAATACTGTTTTTTTCCTCCAAATTTTATTTTGTTTTTATTATTTTTTTTCATCTTTATAAATAAACAAATACTGTACACTATTACACAAACGAAAGAGGAAACTTTATATCTAAAATTTTCGTTTGTTTACAGAAACTTTCTATAATATAATTAAATATTTAAATTCCAAAATTGATAAAAAAAAATCTTTTTCCAGAAAATTTGATTTCTTTTTTATAAATTCGAATTTATCAAATTTTTTTATAGACTATATTGTAACTACCTATAAATACAGTTAAAATATTAAAATAATAATAAAAAAATTCTTATGCGAAACCTAAAAAAAAAATTATTCATTAATAGGAAATCGTATACATCATAAAATTTATTTTTAAAAGTGAATTTTATGTATAAAGGAAAAAAAATCCTGCAAGCAATTTTGAAAACAAAAAAAAAAAATCTCTCTTGAGTCAAATTTTTGTTATTGGAAAAAATATTTGCGTTTTTATACGTTAACAATAAATTTTTTTTTTTATTCTAATATAGACTACAAAAAAATATATATATACAAATTTCTATAAAAGATTTTTTAGATAAAAAAATATACAATTTTTTTTTTTAATTTTACTATATTTTTGTATAGTTTTTGTTAACTGTATGGATTATCAAGAGCGAGTTAATTTTTCCTGATAAAAATTAGAATAAATTATGAGCTTATTACTGTAAACTTGGCAAATGTTTTTCGATAAGATAAATTCGTAAAATACTTTAATTAGAAAGTTAAAGCTTTCTTGGAGATTACCGAAAGCACTCCATCAACTTTATAAAAGTTTATTAACCAAATAACTACAGCGAATTTTTTTTTTTTTTTAATATAAATATATATAGGCCTATATAACAATTATTATCGTCATCAATAAACTGTGTTACTTTTGAACTTCATGCCTTCTAACAGTCAGACAATGGATGTTAATCACTTGGGCAATCGATGATTCTTTCCCAGTACTAATTAGGCGGTGACGCGTTTAATCGGACCTCGTAATTTGGCCAGGACTCCTAAATTTTCCCAGGCGGATCAACGACTTCCGACGAATTTTCTGGAAAAGGTTTTCCCCAAATCGCAACAAGAATGACAAATTGAAGAGGACTTTTTCTTTGAATCTTATTTCTTTCGGTAATAGGAAACGTTTGATGCAATCGAAAGTATGATCTGACGTAAGAAACTCGATCATTCGATATCTTCTTCACTTCGTGATTCTTTTATAGAGCTATGAATGATCATTACACCAACTCCAAGAAGAATTTCGAATCGTTTTTAATCTTGATGATTTCTTTATAATGAATTTTTTTTTTATTTGCGATTTCAGCAAAAGTGCGAGAATTAAATATTTGAAAATTTTCAATTGGCGAAATTTCGATATTTTTATCGTTATTATTATTATTTTATTTTTTTATGGTTACAGATCTCACTACTGTTGATGAATATAAAAAACAGGATCAAGAATAATTGAATAATATTTCATTTTTACGTAATTCGAAAAGGGGAAAAAATCAACAGCCATATTTCTATTTTAATCTTTAAAAATGCGAATTTATTCGCTGAAAATAAATTGTCCAAACATGGCAAAGTGTCAGAAATTAATCTTACGCTTACGAATAACGAAACTTTTGATATTCCAAATGAATAAAAAATAATTTAAAATTTTCTGAAGAAATCTTTTTTTTTTTAACAAAAAAAGAATCATATTTTAACGTTTTTGGACATGAAGAAATCCTCATTTTTGCAAATAAAACGAATCAAGATAACGTCATACGGATGAAATGCCCAAAAATATTTTTCACATTATCATGTAAGAAGCACAATTAAGAAAAGAATTATTATGACTGGAAAGAATAAGATCTACATTTTTGATAGTGTTTCTTCTTATTTATGATTGTCCCTGTAGCAATAATGGATAGAATAATTTCATTTTCTTGCGACTGAATACTTTTTTAACAGACGTTTTAATTTTCTAGAAAATTTATTAAAAGAATAACTTTAGCTTTCGTCTTCTTCTTCTTTATATCTTGTTTTACCTACGACATGTTTTCAGATTAAAAATTTAAAAATAATATAAAAGAGAGAGGAAAAAAAAGAGAGAAAAATACAACGAAACACGAAAATAATTACACATTTTAACTCGGAAACAAAAAAAAATTAAGTTTTAATTGCGAAAAAAGAAAAAAGTAGACAGAGTTGCTTAAAAAATTAATTTTTTAAACGTTTTATTATTTTTGTAATTATGAAATTCGAAGTAATTATAAGGAAAGGAGAGGATTAAATATCCATCCCTCCCCTCAAAAAAAATTAAAGAAGAATTAATATTAGAGTCTAGACTTTCTTACACTCGAAGATAACAAAAATGTATATATATATATATTTTTTTATTTATTTATTTTTGTAAATCTTCTAATTTGGATGAGATAATTTTATCCAAGTTACTGTAATGATTAGTTTATCTTGCCAAAGAACATATTACCGTTGATAATAATCTCAATAATAAATTATTTCCTCTAATTACTGTACAAGTAAACTTTTACTGACGTGAATAATTAATTAATTCCTTCATTTTTATTTTTAAAAAGCGAATTAAAATAATAGTAAAATTCTTATTAAGGAAAAAAAATCAACGTTAAATAGCGAAGAACAGAAAAAAATCGCGATTATCAAAATGCAAAAATAAATAAATAAAGTTTTTATTCTATTATCGAAACGTGTGAATAAATATTTTTATAAGAAAACACGAGAAATTTATAAAGAAAAGTTAAAATTATGCGTTAATAGTGTGTTTCGTGAATTAAAAAACTTTAAGAAAAAAACCTTTTTTTCTTAATCAATTAATAATAAACGTTATCGAAGAAGTTGTTTTTTGGCGTGAAATATTCAGACTTGTCGTCGATTAAATTAATGAAAACTTTTAATTAATTAATTATTTATACTAACTTTATTAACAGATTTTAAAAATTTGTTTTAGATGTTTTATAGAAGTAAGGTTTGAAAACTATACAAGTTTTATAAATCTGATAAAGTTAGAAACGTAAAAATTTTATTGTTTAATTATAATTAGAGAATTGAAAAGTAAAGTGACCAGAATTTAGAAGAATAAAGAAAGTAAGCTTTTCGGAAGCTCTTTATATAATTAGAGAAGTTTTAATTACTTTCACCTTCCGAGACTTTCCAAGAGCTTTTCTGAAAATTTCGAGCAAATAATATGATGACTGAGATTGTAAACTCTAATCAAAACACGTTGTGTGCAGTCAATTAGCAAAAGAGAAGATAATATTGATTTAGTACCTTTGGGTATTGCGAAATTTTGAAGAATAACACACAAGACTTTGCCAGTCCTAATTTCTAAGTGGTTTGATCTTTAATTTGTGTGTGTATATATATATATATAGAAGACAGTTAACATAACTGTGTTAAGTCGTCATGGACTGGAGCGTGTATGTGTGTGTGTCCAAACGAATCGATACGTTTCGGATATGTTTCTGAGCCAGCGACAAGATGTCATTAGTTTTGAGGAGATATGACAAAACAGACGATGTTCCATCACAGCTTCTAGTTACAAACAGACATTGTCATCAGTGCATATCGTGAAATTAGTGGTCTGCATCACGTTGATATCTTCGCTTGACATCCGGTATGGATCAAACATGGCTGTCGTTATTAAATTGCATAGTGCAGCGATTTAGTGGTGATTATAATAGAGAGAACTATACAATTGTCTCTGGAACGATTGCTGTTTGTCTCTTAACCCCTAGTAGTTATAACGATTCGCTTCGTATCGAGAGTTATGGAAATTATTCTATTCGTGTCTGTACGAAATACGTACTGTTGTAAATGTTATTCCCTACGAAAGACGTATGTTTAAGTATTATTTTAAATAATATTTGTATATAAATATTTTTGTATCACGTTAAAATATATTTTTACAGAAAATTCTCCAATATATCACGCGGAATGTATCATCGGATGGTGTTAATGGTGTCACGTGTCAACGTAAGTGCTGTCGTGTCTTTTTCGTGTTATGTCACATCGCACTATTTTATCGTTTTTGACCCAGATTACCATTTTGCAAGAAGAAAAAGCCATCCAAGTTATCAATAATTTGAAACTTATAAATAAAACTTCAACACAAATTTAATTTTTCTTCTACTTTTATTAGATAAAAATGTTTCTCTCTTTAAGAAACTTTTTTTCGATTATGTAAAATTACACGATTTTAACTCTTATCGAATTTTTCCAGAGATCATATTTAAATCATCAATAAAAATTAGCTGGAGAACGTCATCTCTGTTTAACTAAATTTAAAATTTCATAGTTAAGAAAAATATATACATTATCGAATAAGCGAATTTACTTAGAGAAACCGTTTCATAACATTCTGCTTGTAATCATTTAAAATCTATTTTTCAAAATATAATTAAACTGATATAAAGTAAACATTGATAGAAGTTTGAACATTATAGAATTATATTGTTTTCAAATTATTAAATTTAGCCACTAATCCAATTTCAGTAGAAATTAGAAGCCAGTAAAATTAATCATATTCTCTGTAGTCAATTTATTATTATTATTTTAGTAATGAACAGTTCTGAAAAGAACTAATCCTTTACTTTCTAAAAATACCGTTTATTTTCGAATGATTAAAGATATGGGATTAAATATAGCATATTAAATGTCATGATCTATATGCCGAATATCATAAAACTCTATTAAACAATTCCTTAATATTACAGGGAAACCTCAGAAGTTTGAACGGATGAATCTTCAGGTTCAATTAACTTTACTTCAAATTCGACTTTAATTAATCTGATAAACTTGCTAAATTTTATGAATTTCTATCAAATAGTTCAAAAGTTATTAGAAGTCTTTGAAGTCTGAATGTCCGCCATTTTTAAATGGTTAAAGCTGAGGATTAAACGATGCGACCTCGAACTGTCTTTAATGATAAAACATCAAATAACAAATTTCATGATGTTATATTAACCAAAAATTACTAATGGATAGTATGATAATCTTATGAGTGTTCATAATATTTTATAAAGTTGTTACTATACGAATTATAATTTTCAATATTTTTTATTTATTTATAAACATGTATAAAGTTAAATTCTGGATTATGTAAAAAAATTTAGATATATTTTTTTATAGAATCGTAAAGATTCTGGATTTTTTAAGCTTATTCCACATTTTTGATGTTTAATTCTTATCGAGTCTATTCTTATTATACTTTGTCATTTTTATTTTATTACTTTCGATCAGTTTCGCAATTCTATTCCCAATCATTTCAATGGAAAATTTGAATTTCAAATTCAAAAGGGGAAAAAAGAGGAAAGTATTCCAATTGTAAAATGTATACAGATTTACCTGGTTTTTAACTCATTCAAGATCGTTCGTTAAATGAAGAAGAAGAAAAAAAAATTCTGCTACTTTTCCATTCAGCATTTAGTTGCTTTAAAATGTATTGCAACGGATACAAAGTAAACAATTTCGTCCCGACTTATCAAAATTATAAAGAATTAAATTTTTTTTTTATCTAATTTATCAATAATAATAATATTTGTTAATGACATAAAATTTTTTGCAAGTCGTAACTACAGTAATCTAATCAAAATAATTTTCCTTTTGTTTTTGTTAATGTTAAGACGTCTGTTTTAATTTTCGTTTTTTTTTTTTTTTTAATTCCTAATTTTGGAAACCCGAGTTTTAAACTCGGTTTGATATAATTAGAGTTGTCGAGGGCTGATTAAAAGATAACAGAGTAAAATCATCTGTTAGTATAAAAATGCCAAAACAAGTTTTGAATGTGATAACAGTTAACTGAAGAGGTTAACATAAAACTCCCTGACATTAAAAAAAAAAAAAAAAGACATCAACTTTACTGTTCTTCTTCCGTACTAGTCGATAAAGTAGGGAATTAATTAAACGACAAAGTTAAAAAAGAAAAAAATAAAAGTCTCCTGGATCGATTTATTTCCTGAAGTATCAATGGTTACGATATAGAAATCTTATTATCATCAATTATATATTTTAAAATGGAAAAGAAAAAATTATTTTTTTAGAATTTTGAAGTCGTTATTGTATAAATTCATCATTAATTAATAATACTTTTTATTTATTTTTTTTTATAAATCCGAAAGTTTTACGATTTTACTTTAAGTCGTAGCATCATCGATGCGTTTTAAAAAGGAGAGTTTTAACTTGGCAACTAATCGTATAATTTAATACGGTGAAAAAAAAGTTGATTAAAATTGTCCTTTTACACGAATACATCCTAAATGCAAATGAGATCGACTCAATTATGATCAAGCCATTTGTGAGAAAGGGCTTAAAGAGATTATCCGAATTTTCACTTTGAGCCTTTCTCAATATAACCAAAACTTTCTTCATTTTTATATTCGTAACCGTTACTGAAACTTATCCGGTTTTAAATTAAAAATAATAAATTTTAACAATTTGGCACGAAACAGTTTCGATAAATTTTAACACTGTTTCAGTTCGTTTCTTTAAGTGGATTCCACTTCTACGTATATATTTTAATTTAATAATTTACGAAATCTATGGTTGTTCCTCATTAGAATAAAACCAAATTAAATGAACGAAAATTTGCTAAATTAACCGGCTCTTATGTTAATTAATCAACAATCTATTAGAATAATTACAATCGTAAACTGAGCTGCAAAGATTCGATAAAGTTGGTAAAAATATAAACGTATTAAATATTTAAACCGAAACACGTTTCGAGAGTGATAAATAATTCAAAAATTTATCTTCTAAAGCGAAATTTGTAAAAAAAAAGAAAAAAAAGAAAATAGTTAAATCACACAACTTAGCCATCTCGATCATTCGACTTTAAAAGAATTTTTTAAAAGTTCTCTTCGGAAACTTTACCATTCATCATACCTAACAAAGACTCTAATATTTACACCTATATATAACCATAATTCTTAGGCTTCCCTCACTTAGTTATGATATTAAGGTAGCTATTCCTCTACATCACCTCATTGACGTTGCTTCTCTTTATCTCTTATCGCCTGCATCCATCACTAGGTAATAGAAGCGAGTTCGATGGCAATGGAAGCCGTAACTTTTCCAGACATCACGGTCTGTTTAGTGAAAGTGGTCGTGTGTCACATGTCAGTTGACACTAAACGTATACCTCTTATGATCATTTGCATGGTAATCGTCGAAATACAGGAATTCTGAAGATTACTTTGAAGCTCCCAATGTTTATTGGAGTCAACATCGGCGGGGTGATCATGGCATTGGTGAAGCATAACAGTCAGAGGCGATGCTAGAAGGATTACTGTAGACTGAATGCTGTTATGTATTGTATAACAAATCACGTAGGTGGCACAAAAAACGAGAAAATCATTCTGGTGGTACTTCAAACTTTATCAGTGTAAACGTAAAAAAAAAAAAAACAGCTTAAAATTCTGTCCTGCAATTATTTCTCCGGAACTATATCTCTCGCAACTGCTAGTAACGTTACCGAAAAAAAGAAAAATAAATTTACAGAATAAAACTTAACTATCGGCGAATAACAACTTTAAAATACGTTAAGAAATGTGTAGGAACAGCTGCAAATGATAAAAAAAGATGACTAAAAGGGTATAAAAGCTTAAAGTTGGAGAATAAACTTTCTTTTTTTAGAATAGAAACTACTGAACGAGTTTTCCTCATTCGAAACTTTCCTTTGGCATTGCAAAAAAATATTGAAAACCGTAGGACTATTTCTATTGATCTGTAACTTGAAATATTCCATTCGCCAATTGGAATCTTGTTGGAAACATCTTAAAGATTAAAATTCTTTATACTCCAGAATAATAATAATAATAAAAGCTTAGTGATAAATTTTCAAAATTTTGTTCCATAAATCCGAAAAAATAAAAAAAAATTATTCAGTTTATTATTTTATATCTAAGAAAAATAAACAGCGCTTAATATCGCAAATAAGAATAATTTTAATATGTAAAAAATACCTAATACCGACTTAATAAATACCTTTCTGAAATATTAATGTATTGAGAGACGATAAATTAATTATTTAAAATATTTTATACTGCCAAAACGAAGAATAGTATATAAATTTTATATATAATATTCCGCAAAGAATTTATTTTGATAAATCACAATTTTATAAAGTATTTGATAATTTCATTGAATGGAGTTTCGTAAAAATTCTCTAAGCAGGAACGTATAAGACATTTTTTTATAACACAATAAACGTGTTTTCTCAGAAGACATGTCTTTACAGATGATGCCAAAGCCAATTATGTTAGATAGAAGAGAAGGTAGCTAGTTTCTCATCTCTGCCGACAGACAGCGCTATTCCACTTCCGCTTGCGACCGCAGACGTCATTTCCTGTTTCGCACCTCGAAAATGGACAGATAAGATGATTTTGTTACTTTTATCTGGAAGCAGAATCCTTTCGTTCTACAATAATAATAATAATAATAATAATACGCGCGAATATTTCGTTCTCTTTTTTTACCAAATATATATAATGTTAGAAATAAATTACTTTTACTTACTACTAATACAGTATATTACTTTTACTATTAATATGTATACTTTTCTAATAATAAAATTGAAGCAAAGAAAGAATACTGGTTTTTGCAGAAAGCAATCGAACTGATCAAAACAGATTTTTTTTCCTTTTTTTTTAACAGTTTCCAATGCGAGAACATGCTCAATGCTGGAGAAATAATGGTGGATTTAACTGTTGCCACTGTTTTCCAGAGTGTTTACATAAGAAGCATGGTTTGCCATCTATTCTTTGGAGTCGTTCGATCCCAGCTGCCACAACCTGTATTATTCTCAACGTCACTTTTAACGCAACTGACGTTTGTCTCAGCAGCTTACTTTTTTGTTGTTACTACTAAACAATATCTTGTTGAACGGTCTCGAAATACTAAAAAAGTCGTTTATCTTTCGCCACCACGAAAGCAATTTAACTTATTTTTAATTAAATCACCATTAAATTAAAATGTTTAGAATTAATCTATACGTCATTCAATTTGAAATTTAATTCATCTTTATATTCATTTACTACAGAATTATTATTTTAAAATGTCTTTCTATTTTTAATACGTGAGAATCGAATATCTGAATATTTTTGGCTTTTGTAATCCTCTAGTTTTTTTTTATTTTTTTATTTTTCTTTCTAAAATCAAATCTGTAATAAATCCTAAATGTATTTTTAAATGTTTCTGAAGAAACTCGTTTAAGGTTTTCATTTTGTGTGTTCTTTTCGTTCGGGAAATAGCTCGCTATTGATTGAAGATAAAATCCGAAATTTTCAGGAAATGTTCTATTAGTCGAGAAAAAGTTTTCTAGTTCGGTTTGATATTAGTTTAGAGAAATTTATTAGTTCGGGGTCTTTTATTTTTGTAACAAAATACTAAAAACTAATTACTATTTAATAATATTTCCCCATTCCTCCTTTAAAAATTTTTATTCGTTCTTGGAGTGCATTAGTGTTTTTAAACATAAAAACTCTCCATTACCATAAATCTGGAAAGTTTTAACTTATCTCTCTCGTAATTTTTGAACTGATCCAAGCAAAAATTCGTATTAAAAATGATATAAACAATTTGATCCAATTTTATAACATCTCAAAGAATGTGATAAGTGTTTGTTTTTTTAAGTGTAGAATTCTTATAGAACATTCATTCATTTTGTTACTATAGTGAATAAATTAAATTTTCTAAATAAAATTAATTTAAACACATACAAATTAATGATCAAAATGATCTCCAGAAACCAACAAAAAAATTCTAAAAACCCAATAGAAAAATAATAAAATGTAATTTTTAATTTGAATCGCCTTGATCATCATTTTTCTAAAAATATATATTTCTGCAAATGGCACAACAAAATCGTTCAAGTTTTCGTATCAACGTCAAATATTATATATAAAATAAAAAAAAATAAAAAATACTTTCATATCTCGAAAACAAAACAGAAAAAAAAGATTTTTCTTTTCAAATAAACTTAAGTGCCTAAAATTCTATATCTTAATGTATTGCTATCTTACAATGGTACCTATCTTAAAAATAATAATAATATAAAAAAAAAACTACTAATTCAACTTTAAAAATTTGATATGTATATTTTATCCTCACTTATTGTCTGAATAAAAATGTTTTAAAAATTTTTCTTTGAATTGCCCTAGTTATCAATTTTTGAATTTAAAAATAAGCTTGTATACTGTAAACAAATATGGGGAAAAAAAGATAGTTATGTTTAATTATAACCGCTTGGAAAATTATTTTTATAAAAGGTTTTATATTAAAAAAAAAAAACAAATAAAGTGCTCGCAGATGAAAGAAGTACGTAAAGTATTAAAAATTCTTGCTGTAGAAGACGTACTAGATTTTTAATTGCGGTTACAAACTTTAAGCAAATTAAACTGACGAAAATAATTATTCGTAAAATTTCTTTCGGATATTAATTCATTTAAACTTTCGTCGCCTCTGTTATAAATAAAATATAATCTAACACGAAATTTTCTCCAGTAATTAATGCAATTTGCCGAAAAATATAAAACTAATTTATATAAAAATTGTGTGCATAATAACATTTCAGAATTTCATTACTCCGAGTTGATTTAATAAAATTTATTACAAAGGGAAAACACAAATAATACCGTAATTTATATAATTTAAGGCACCAGAAAGTAATATAAACTTATTATTTTTTTATGTATATATATATACGCTTTTCAGCGGATATTTACACTTCCGTGAATTTTTATGACCATAAAATAAATGAAAGCATAACAAAATATTGCAGAGAAGAGAGAAACAGCGTTTGACGTAAAACATTAATGAATCATATCATTATAATTTGCTGGTAATCGCATTAAATGCGAAACTCCAGAACAGCAATTGTAATGCTTACATATACGCAGAAAAATTGATCTTCAAGTGGGTTCCAAT
This sequence comes from Androctonus mauritanicus, assembly GCA_011317285.2. Classification (NCBI taxonomy): domain Eukaryota; kingdom Metazoa; phylum Arthropoda; class Arachnida; order Scorpiones; family Buthidae; genus Androctonus; species Androctonus mauritanicus. Next base: position 28,551 of record WUQG02410806.1, read on the forward strand.
GTTTGATAATGGAGGTGGAACTACATTCTTCGTTTACAGTAAAGCATAAGAGGAGGGAGGAAAATATGAAACATTATAGTGGAGTAAGACGTAAAAGAAATGGCGAAGTTAGAGGAAAGAAATGGTGTGATTTCTCTTGTTTCTTGCGCTGAATATATCTCCAGTTGTGTAACAGTTGACAGTAATAGCAATATCTGGAAAATAAGTGTATGGTGGTCTACAATTTCTCTTAAGAACTCACTCAGAAACAAAAATTACGTATAGCAGAAGCGTTTAGAATAAAATTTTAGCTTCATAATATATATATAAGTCTGAATTGCTGAAATTCTGCCGCATTTCGAAAAATTTTCGAGTAAAAAAAATCGGAAAAAAAAATCATTATTTGTTATACTTTTATAAAATTATTATTTATCGAAAAAAAATTACGAATATTAGATAACTAAATTTGAAAGCATATAAAAGTTTATCGTAACTTATATCTTCATTAGAAACATTTGAAAATATAAAGGCACGAATAGATTTTAATAAAATTTTATACTTTAATCGGAATATGAGCCTTAAAAGTTCTTAATAATAAGTCTACAAAAGTTTATTTTCCGTAATTCTTTTGTAAACGACTTGTAGTAAAATGCGAATGTGGAAAGAATCTCTACAACTGATACCACAACGAGAATAAGAGTTAAGGAGGATCAGTCATTTCTAATGTTTCCTGTACCGTTGAATTCATAGAGGAATGAAGGAGGACAAACCTACTAGACCCTGAAGGCAACAATTTAGCAATGCAAATCTTTTGGCGTAGTTGAAATCTCGGACGGTTTTGTGTCTCCAAGCGTTTGAGGATTTCCGCTCTGCCTCACTAACTCCTTCTCCATCCAGAATTACACCTAAAAAATTTTGATCTTCCTCACTACACCTTTGAGATTCTCCTATCGATTGAAATGCCATTCAACCGTATATAAGAATTTCTTTATTTATCCAACTGTAAATTCTTATTTTACTCCAAGCTGGATATATATAAAAAAAAAAACTAAATATAATAATAGTGATATTATAAATATAATCGTTATTTAACCATTCTTATCACTTCGGTTCTAACGTCAAATAATGGCTGAAAGTTAATTACTCTTAGTAATTAACGGTGTATAATGGAATGTTAATTAATGATAGTCTTTTAAGAAATAACGAAACTCATCTACTAGGTATAATTACCACAGTCGAAATTAATCCCTCTACAGGTTTCTTAATCCCGCTTTGATAACGTTTTATATTTATTCATTATCATTTACATCCCTTTTTATTACGATATTTAAATCACCTTTTAAAGGCTAATTTATTATTATTTTCCTTACATTTATATCGTTTTGATGTAGTAAGAGACAAAACTCTATCCGAACCGGAAAAACGATTTAAATCCGAAATTAATATTGTAAATATTCGCCATTTTTAATGTAACAAATAAACAAAAATTTCTAAGCAGTCAAAATGGCATTTTGGCCCGAAACACTTTTATAGCAAACATTGGTTTTCGGTTAAAGCTGGTCTAAAAATCTAACAGCTGTGGTCTTTGTGCACATAGGTCTCTACACTTGGCCAAGATGAATCTTTCATACTAGGAAAAAAAGTCACCCTCCCTAATGACTATTTGATACTGTCGTCAAAGTTTCAGAACTGTAACTGGGTTTCCACTGTATTAAAGAATATGGTTTTCTACTTTTCAGTAAAAGATAGGAGATAGGAGAGACTATTACTCCAATACTCAAGCAAATGTTCTTACAAGAATAATTGCTTTTCTCCATCTTTTGAAACGTAAAACATTTGTTACAATTCTTTCATATATATTTTTTTCCTTATTTTTTTTTATTCCTCGGTCGATAATAAATATTCAGAAATTTCCTTTCTGGAAATTTAGAGAGTTAAATGTATGATCTCTATATTCTTTCATGCCTATCAATGACATTTAATTACTTTTTTTATTTTATGAAGGTTTAACCTTTAATAAAAAAAAGAAAACGTATTACTGGTAGAGTAAATGCTGCGTGGTAAATAATAAAAGAGGAAAAATAGTCGAAAAATCATTAAAAAAAGTTTTCAAAAAAAGCCAACTCTTAACATCGAGGATAGGAGGTTGAAAGAGCGGAACCCGTAATTCAAACTTTTCAGATGGGGGTAAAAGAAAATAAAGCAAGAAAAAAAGAGGGGGGAATAAAGCAAAGTGGTAAAAAATTTTTTAGTGTCGTTAAGAAAATCGATAAATGTATTTGCACCACTACGGACAGCTTGGCATATATATTGCTGTGATATTTCTCTTATGTTCCTAGATGGTGGTTTTTCTCTTCTGTATCGGGGAAAGTTGAAACTGGTCTACGTCCCTCATACCGATAGCGGCAGATGTTGTAAATCCTTGACCAATACTGCACATTACTACCAGCTGGTGACCCAACTTGATTTTGATAAAGAAACAGATGGAACAAGAAAAAGCAGTAATACGTGTTTGGTCTCTTTCTCTATAATGCTGCTTTGAGTATTATTGTTGTACTCACGTGTCCATTTTGTGGAAACATATAAGTTACATTAATAAATATCTTTATAGCTATTTCAGTACTAAATTCGATAAAAGTATAACTGGAAAAAAAAATTAAAGATTTGAACTCTGTCGCCATTTATATAGCCTGTTTAAAAGATAAAAATGCGCGATTAATAAGATTAACCGTTTTAAGCCACATTAATCTGCTTTACTGCGGAAGAACATATCAAACTTGTCTTTAATTCTTTAATTTTTTTTTGGTTTTTAGAATAACTTATAATGAAATTAAGTCAATTTTAATGCGCTTATTTCCTAATCACGTATCAGAACGTATATTAAAAGCAGTTTTGAACATTTTAGCGTATATTTTAATGGCTTTCATAAAGCAATTTAATACCGAGTAATGATCAAGAAGTCACCCGCGATTGAAGATTACCAAAACGCTTATTATGCGAAGTTATGATTGAATTAAAAGGAAAAATAACAGCGTTTAGATGTCATAAATGCAAATGACCAGAAGAATAACCCATACCTGTAACAATTACTATTGACATTTGTTCCCATTTCTGACGTTCTTAATCTCTGAATGGGTAGCATTTCCTTATGATTTTATTCTGTTGTATTGTGATATCTGAAATGACAATCGTAAATCTGTTTTGCACTCTTTTATTATCGTGTATAATATGATCGCGCTGCTTGATTTAATTTTATAACGAATGCAGTTATATCGGCACTATAGATTACGATGCAGATAACAATCGTGTTTGAATCAATATTGATTTATCCCAAGATAAAATTTAATCCAGAATTCTACACCGTATTAAATTCGTCTCCCTGATATATATATATAAACGTTACAAATCGATTTAATTATAAGTTAATTTAATCGTTAACCGACTTAAAATTTCCGTAGATATAAATTTAATAACGTCAAAATTGAAATGAATATTTTACGAAAAATGTTTAAGAGATTAAAAAAAAAAAATGTTTAAAAATTAGATAAGTAGATTTTACTGCATCAACCAATTTTGGTAGAAAATGACTCAACCCGAAGCGATGCCTTCAGCAATAGAGTGAACATTCGATTATAGTTAGATGCAATGGAAACTTGCCGTTTTCGAAATATAGTCAGTAGTAATAAAGGAAAATATTATACTTTGCGGAGACTTTATAATGTGCACAAATCTCCCAAAGGTCTTATTATCATCGTTTCTCGGAATACTACTTTATTTACTCTTTTAAATCCACTTTCTACTTTTTGAGATTATTCCAGTGCAAAGTAGTCAATTTTTTTTCTTATTATGGATTTTCCAGGTAGAGTAATTAGGTTGCTATTTCAATTGAAGAAAACTTATTTTATGTACACCCGCCCTATCTTTAAATTTAAGGGAAAGCCATTAAAAAAAAAGTTAACACGAAATTACACGCGTGTTAGAATATATCTGTAAATATTGAGAGTTTTAAAAGAAAAAAAAAGCAAATTTTTCGTATTTACATACATATCAGATTTTGCTTTAAATATCTATGCGATTAATCGAATTAACTTTCCGATTATTATCGCTTAAAATCGAATTAATCCGCGAATTTGGAATTTATTATACTAAACGTTTGAATGGGTTTACACGCCTGGGCAATTTTAAAATTACACGTAAAAGTATAATAATAATTCTACAGAAGAGTACTACTCTACCAATTAAGCTAATTCACTTTTAAATCTCAAGAAGTGTAATTATAAAACGGAGAAGAAAGTTTATGACTGCAGAAATTAATCCCTTCGAGTACCATTCATCAGTATGTTGCGACAGTAAGGAAATTAATATGAATCGGACGACAAATTCCATTAATCAAAAGTTGGGAGAATAGGATTTAGTGACATCATCAATTCAATTGCTATTCATGACTTGAAATATAAACCAAAGCGAAAGGCTCAATATGTAATACGTTCTTCTCCCTTAATAATAAAAAAGGAACAAAAACACAATGAAAGTATTATTCCCGGATAATAAATTATGGAAAATAATATACAATTTTAATTTTCGATTGATGTAGTTGAGTGAAGTAAAGGAATTATGTCGTTTCTTATTCTTTTTTTTTATTATTTTAAGTTAGTGTGTGGTAATTTCTTGGAAAAATCATCGCTTGTGAGAAAATTATTCTCCTTCTTTTTTTTTCTTTTCATTTTGTATATTTTCTAGTAAAATATTCGATTCATTACAGGATCAGAATCTTATAACATAAAGAGTTAATCTGTATTTATTACTTTTTTTCGTTCGCATTATATTAATTTTAATTATCATATACGAAAAAACCACATAACGCGAATCTTTAATGGTTATTTTTATTATTGACGATAAAGGTTTGTAAGATTTCAAAATTTTTTTTAATCTTTAAATGCATGGTTGTATCTTAACTTTTAAATGTTATTCGAGTCATTTTAGATAGGGAAATTATTTCATAAAGGAGGAGGGATAAAAAATTAAAAAAAATCGCAATATCTATGAACATACATTTACAATTAGGTAATAAAAATTTCGAAATTAAACTTCCCACAATTATAATCAAAGGAGCATTTTCCGTTTAATAAAATTAATGGAGGATAATAAATATATACTTAAGTGCGAATCAATTTCCAGAAAAGTAAAAGCATAGTAACGACTTTTGTTTGAAACTATATTCTAATTTGATCGCATTTTTTTTCTTTTTCTCTCTCTCTCCACTCCTTTAAAAAGCAAAACAATATCTTTTGCGAGAAAATTTTCACGTTAACAACAGCTGACGTCGTTAAGGTAGAATTGGGAATGGAGCATTTCAGTCAAACAGAAGCCAGTAATTGTCAAAGTTTTGTGCAACCAGAGATGCACATACGTCACAGGCGGCAATCAACCGGAGCGAAAACTTTTTCCTCATTTTCTCCCCTTCATTATTGTTAATGAGACGGAAAAACTGCGTTTATGTTTAGGTAATTAAATTGCCACTCTTTAGAAATATTTTTCTTTTATATTTATTTTTTATACATTTATATATATTATTATTATGATTATTATTATTATTATTATTAACGTTCTTACAGTGTTGTAAAATTCTTACTTGCTTAGTTTAATTTTTTTTTTAAATCATAACGATCTCCTTCCTGTTGTTTAACGATCGAATTAAGAATAGAACTCTTTTGCAATAATAATAATCGATTAATCGATTTAATGCAATGCTTCGATTAGTCACAATAATGTTAAATAACAATGTAAGCGAAACGCTGTTAATCCGGACTGATTGGTCGTCCAGACTATCGATATTCTGGATTAATGAAGTGAAACCATCTCGAAGCAGATTAATGTATGGTACCTAGAGTATATAACAAATCTTTTGTCCAGATAATGCAGCATTCGGATTAATGACTGTACTAATAAATGAAGGATACATAAAAAAAATCTTTAATACCAAGAATACGTGATACAAAAGAGAATAATGATGATATTAATAATTGTTATTATATATTTACTGATCAATTAAATAACTTAAACATGTTCTAAGTTGTTTATCAGAAAACGTAATGATTTTTAGAGAAAGAATGGAGGCCCCTTCCAGTTATTGAAAGTATCGATAGGAGTATAACAACGGAAGTGTCGTATGATTGTAACTATAGATTGGCAATCTCTGGTAAGGTTGCTAAGCAACAGGCTATGGCAAAATGTGAACCAAAAGTACATTACAACTGAAAATATAACGAAAAGAGTAATTTGGACGATGCTTTGTTTCCTATTCTGATACAACCATTCCAAGTATTGGATATTTGAAACTCGTTTCTTTCCGGATACTAACGATAGAGGAGGAGGAGGAAAAAAAGAAAAATGAAATTCCGTCACGCCACACGTACTTTATACCCTATTCCTATACCTAGGAACCCATCTGGTAGTTTCAGAGTTTACCTGACGGATTTGTAAAAGGTACCGTCTCTTGCCATTAGAAGATTGAAGGATTCGCCTACTTTAATCTGGCAGCTTTTATTCGTCTTCCCACTTCTTGGGAAGTTTCTTCGAATATTTTTTTCTTTTTATTTTTACATGTTTTCAAAACATTTAAAAACTGCGCACTTCCACGATATATCGATTTAAATACACGCGAAACATTTCTTGAAATTTTCTCGCTCATTTAAAAGATTTATGATGTTTTCTTTCTCGTTATTATATCATTGAGAATCCTTCGCCAAGGAAAACTAAAAAAAAAAGAGAGAGGGGGGAAGTTATTCAACGAGAAAAGTAATAAACTTATCACTTCACTAACGGCTGTTTATCGTTGACATGTGTCGTGGACTCTGAGACGATACATGAATTGGGTATCACGATTATAGGTCCATGAAATAACTGCAATGACAAATTACTTGAAGACAGAAACGTGTAAAGAATGATACATCGACAACACATACACAGACAAATAAGAAAAATCTATCACGCACAAAATACTTTAATTAATAATCCCCCAAAGCAGGACATA
>WUQG02410807.1:0-16261 GCA_011317285.2 Androctonus mauritanicus
ACTTTCTTTAAATAATTTTGTTTCTAACTGTAATAATTAATTACACATACGAAAAAAATGGGTTATATAAAATCTCGTATATTTTTTTAACAACCAAAAACGGGGACATAATATTTGGCATATTATCATTACTAATACAGTTCTAAATACACCCAAAGTTTGGTCCAAATCGGCGTCGGACAATTCCCTTCCTCCCCTTGTAAGTCAAGATGGCCAACAATTCAACGATTTATTTATCATTAAATCTTATCTCTTTAATCAAAATTGCATAGAAACATTGTTAGTATTTCTTCTTATAAATATTTTCCATCCAACATTTTCCCTTCATCGATTTTGTTTCAGTTTCCTCATTTACTGCAGCTGTTAACATCATTTCGTAAACAGTGAGTGCCTTTCGTCGCTTAGCGTCCATGTTTTTACACGAAATGAATCACGAGAAGGCACTAAGAATCTTGGAGAAAGCGAAACTTATCGCGACTGAGAGAATTTGCGAGCAGAATTGCCCCGCGTTTATCCGCGGTTTCTCACCAACCTTAATTCTTTGCGTTCGGCCTGGTTCTGGCGATGCTCTGACCGAGTCGGCCGGATTAGCCGCGTGGAAACGCCTCGACTTTCCACGCTGGAGGACCCGGGTTCGAGTCTCGGGTCCTTCCCTTCAAAATATTTATCATGGGGTCCAGGCCCAGCCCGTCGATCCCCGTCCTCCACCATTCGGCTGACCCCTCCGCAGGGGGTGGGCAGCAGGTGAAAGGGCTTGTTTCCACTTAGTACTCTGAGTGGAAAGTGGCGTCATCTGTTGATAAAAAAATGCTCTGACTGTCTAGCAACCAAACTTTTGAATTTAACATTTAAAATATATACTGCATTAATTTATTTTAAAAAATATCTTGAAGATCGAATTCGATGGCATTACACTTGCCAAATCGATTTTTTATTTTTCACTTGCCAAATCGATTAACTCCATCAGTCACGCAAAAATTGTATTAAAAATAACGATTACTCCAAGGATATTCTATTTTATGCATTTTGTGTGTCGTTAGATAAAAGTTACACCTATAATAATACATTCTACAATGTTTATTTGAATTTATATTTTAAAGGGAATTTTAAAAAACAATGTATATTACTTTATCATTTTTCTCTACTTTTTGTTTGGTGGAGTTAATCGTTTTGGCAAGTGACCGGCTCAATTATATGGATTTTTACAATGTTTTCATGTTTTAAATCGTGAAGTCTTTTCCAAAAGGAAAATTTTTCTTAAAAATCTTGAAAGATGTCAACAAAAACACCATCTAGCATTGGGTTAAGTGGTTTTGAATTGGCAACAACGCGTTATAGATATTGATTTTCATACACTCTAATATCTAATAAAGAATACGAATTTTATCAAAACATTTAAAATAATGCTTGTTTTCATGTAATTTATCAGCTAAGATTTACATCCGAGTCGAAGACTATACTTACTATTTGATTCATGAAAATGAATTAAGATATTAGCACTTTTATATAACTTTCAACTCGTTTCTTGATATAATCTGGGCTTCTCGGAATTCAGTGAGGAAGTTTTAGAATATCATATGTTATTTTCATTCGACGTAGTTCCAAGAATAACACAAAAAATATTTGCTTCTGCATACGCTACTAAGGCTAAATTTAAGTAATAAAAGTGCCTATTTTTTCGCTTCTTTTCTACAAAAAGCGGATAAATATGTATTCTACTTACAAGGGGAGAACCAACCTCCACCCTCCCAGGTTTTGCTGAAATTTTTTTATATTATAGTACACAGTTGTCAGTAATACAGTAGTTTATTAGAAATCGTGGTTTTTAGTTTTCCGTCAACATTAAATACCGAACTGTTATATCACAATTTCAGTTTTTTTTCCCCGTTTTATTAATTTGTTATACACGTGTGTAGCCTTGTTGCAATAACAACTGTAAGTAGTACTTGTCAGCTGTCATTAGCGTTTCACGGACGCAGCTGAGTATGTTTTCACTTATAAAATAGTCCGTCATAATTTTAACAATTAAGATGGGTCCATTTAATTTAAATTAAATTATTATGCATTAAAAATCATCTCACTGTTAATGCACAGTACTGCTAATTTAATTGTACTTTTTGTGCATAATATACCAGTACAAGAGTTCATATTTTTTTGTTTTTTTTTTCTTTGCGTTGAACAGTGAAACACAATTTACTCATTAGTTTTCGTTTTACATTTAATGCATATGAATGATTGTAGTAGTTATTGCAATTTCTTACAATAATGTTATTAAAAGTACTTGAATGTATGTAGTTCAATTTATTGTTTTATATTTATGTTTTATAAACTTAAAATTATTTAATATTTGTGAATAATTGTATGTTATTAACCATGGAAAAGGAAAGAGGGGGGAAGTGAGAAGCGCGCCTCCAACCCAGGACGGTCTGCTCCGTAGTCTACCACCGTTCCACATAGCCAAGGTCGCAATCTAAAATTGTGATATAACAGTTTGGTATTTAATATTGACGGAAAACTAAAAACCACGATTTCTAATAAACTACTGCGCATTGGCAAGAGTTATTTTACCGTGTATTACTGGCAACTGTGTACTATAATATAAAAAAATTTCAGCAAAATCTGGGAGGGTGGAGGTTGGTCCTCCCCCTGTAAGAAATTGTTAATAATAATAATATAAAACAAAATGAAAAACAGCAGATAAAGTTTCAAAACCGCTGTGTACGTTCTGATTTTAATTTTAAAAATGTGTATATGTCACAATATACAGAGGTATCTATCAAAAGTAGGTGGACAGTAAATGTGAAGAAATGACACATTTACTATCCACCTACTTCTGATTCACCCTGTATATTTGTGTCATACACATTTTTAAAATTAAAATCAGAATGTGCACAGCGGTTTTGAAACTTTATCTGCTGTTTTTTCATTTCGTTTCATATTATTATTATTATTTTTAACAATTTCTTAGTGAGTTCTTCGATACTTGATCTGCCTTTTCATTCGGATTTTCATTCTGGAGGACCCGGGTACGAATCTTGGGTCGCACCACTTGAAAATATATGAATCCAGGCTCGTCGATCCCCGTCCTCCACAATTCGGCTGACCCCTCTTTAGAGATGGGCAGCCCCTGGAAGGGCTTGTTTCCCCCGCCACTTAATACTCTTATTCAGTGGAAAGTGTACAATAAACTGCCCCTTCGTTCTTTTATTTTTCTATTTCATGGATGCCGTGTTCTTTGGAAACTTGTTTAGACTAAGTTAATGGCCTTTTAAGCTTCCTCCATGTAAATAAAATTTCACTTTTTAAAATAATAAAAATTATATGTCACACGGGGAATCAGGATTTAAAGGATACTTAAGTGGGGCATGGCCAAAAATAGATAGGAAACCACTGGTCTAAAATGAGAATTCTCGTTTTCTTTAGCCATATGGATTAGATAGGTTCATTCGAATTTAAAGAATTTGTATAATTTCTAAATCAATAACTAATATTTTCAGTTTTATTCCTAAAGTAATCGTACTTTTAAAAATACCTTATACAAAATGTTCAAAAATTTGATATGTTTATTAAATTTATTGGCAATTTATTAATTTCTTTTATTATTTTAAAATAATCGTATTAAGTAATACTTTAAATTAATAAAAGAAATTAATAAAATGTTAATTATTTAATGGACTAGACTTATAAAATGCCAATAATCGATGTTAATTTCTAAAAAAAGAGTCATAAATCTAAAATTTCTTTATTGAAGAATAATGAGTGGTTCTAATTAAATTATTTATAAAACTACATTATTAGCCAAAATATAAGAAAAATTTAAATAATATATTGTAGAAGTCGCCATTTATTTTAACGCTAAAATAAAAAGAATTTATACGATGGCATTTTTTTAAATCGGTAATCCGCCATCTTGTCTACATTCCAACAAGATTAAATGCTATCTAGATTTACAACGCATTTTCTGCTAAATCATTTCAGTCTTTTATATTTGGCATTATAAAAAACAATTTTAAACTGCAATTGATATATATATATATATATAAAGCTATTTATTTATTTTAAAACAATCTATAAGAAAGTACTATACGAAAAAATATCGTATTTTTCGGACACATTAACAGCACGCAATTTATATCCAACATAAGATTTCTATTATTTTCATAAATACTTAAGGTTATTTACATGTTAATATAAATGTCGTGCTTTATTGCTGTTTGGTATCGATTTGCGCCATTAGATGTAAGGTATATCATTATCTTACAATTCTTAGAAATAAATTTTGTAGTCCAGCAATTGTCATGTCCTAAGGATACCGGATTAAAAAGTTCTAAAGGTATCACTAAACTACCGACAAGGGATGTCCGATTTGTACGGACGTTTGAACTCAGTTTTTTTAATCAATTTGTAACATTCCTTGTAAGTACAGTTTGTGAGTATTGTACTGTATTGTCATATTTTACTTATATTTTGTTTCTGACTTCAGTTTAAACGTGAATGTTTTTATCCATAAAACGGAAAGTTATCATATGACATTCTTAGATGGGGAAAAAAATCCAAAATGTACATCAAAAGTATTTTGAAAGGTTTTCTTAGAACCGTCTGCCTATAATGCAGAAGGATTTCTTTTTTGGGCAAGGTTATGTCCCTATTCACACATCTCAAATAATAAAATAATTCTTTGCTCAACAGAAAATTAAGGTTGGTTTGGAGTGGCTTAATTGTTCTCCAGATTGATAACATTTCTTGATAATCTTTCTGGAAAATTCAATAAATCAAGAAAATATCTGGAATATCAAGAACTGTTTATGTTAATGGTATCATAGAATGTTAACAAGAGATTAACTCAAAGATATTATCCAGATGTATTGGACAAGCTTCAATCATAGTATTTAACAAATCTTGTGATGTACATGAAAACACATTGATTTGATGTGATTAATAAAAATGAAGAGCTACTTTCAATTAATTCTAAAAATGTAAAAAATTCATTCATCCTGCAAAGTATCACTATCCTTTTAACAACCTAGTATAATTGTATTTTCGAAGTAGTAAATAAGTTAGTTAAAATAAATTATTATTTAAGTACTTTTATTTTATGCTTCTTCTGAAGTCGAGCTTATTAATGTTACTCTTAATTTTTCTTTATATTTTGACAATATCTCATTTTTTAATAATATGATACTGTACTGTATTCTGGAACATAATGTATTAGAAGTTTATATTTCAGTCTATCAAATATTTCCAGAAAGATAAGTTTGTAAAATAAAAAGTATGTATGAAGTATCAAATATTTCTTGTTTTAGCAATTCAAATAATAATTAGAAATATTTTTTTAAACAACATTCACCATTGATTTGGTAAAAATATCTCGAACTAGGAGGAGAAATGATATCTTTTTATTTACGGCTTCGATTATCCGATTTTATATTTTGATTTAATCTTATTAAAATTAAATTCATTCAGTACAGGTTTGTATATAACAGAATACAAAAAACCTTTCAAATCTAACGGTGTAATCGATCGTATTCAGAAAGATACGAATAAAACGAAATGAAAAATTTTATTTTGCACGAGTTAGTATAATTGAAAAGTCATAATGGGAAATATTATTTATTTCTAAAGTAAACATGGCATTTTTTTGTAAAATATAATTTTCTATATGAACAATTTAATCAAATAAGAGAAATATCAGAGTTTCTCTACGTTTCCTATAAATAATACGTTGTTTACTTAAGTAATCCTTTCATCTCATACACTTTCAATATTAGTCAATATAAAATTACCATGAATTCAATATTGTAAAGCGTTCTTTTTTTTTTTTTTGCATATTTTAGTAAATTTGGTAAAATAAATTATTTTCTGTTAGGAAAATAAATGATATACAAATACTATATTTTTCGCATGAATAAATTTTAAATATGTCTTCATTTAAAATTTCAGCAAAAAGTTTTTATAAAATTTTGATTATTTTTACAAAATATAAAATATTCTACATTTCTATATTCTATGTAGAATTTCTATATCATTTGTATATTCTATATAGAATATAAAAATAGAAAAATCCATTTCTATGGAATATATAAATGGATTTTTATATAGAATGTATATTCCAGATTATAAACAATATTTTCCAGAATATATATATATGTAGAATATAAAATATACATTCTATATTCTGCATTTTGAATATAGAAAATATTATTGACATCAGTTAAACAATCAATTCTTTGCTTCTTCTTCATAAAAATATTGTTTAAATATAAAATATTTAAAAGCTATAGAAAAAATAATGATAAATATTATTTTAATAGCAATAATATCAGAAATTTTTAAGAGAATGCAATAGTTTATAACTTTTTAGTAAAGTATGAACATTTTAAATATTTAATTTAATTAAGTTAATTACGAGTATTCATTGTAAAATCTAATATAAAATTATGAATATTTTACCTGAATAAAGAGTAGCAATCACTAAAAAATAGAACTTACTCTTTCCTTCAGCAATGTTCCTCTGCATTTTTACGAAAAGTAAAATAAAGCAGATTATTATTATTTTTTTCCAAAAAGTAAGCATTTTCTTTTATGTGTGTGTATCTTTATTCGAAAATGAAGGAGTATATGAAGAGTACAGATGATTCTGACATGCGCAAAATCATGAAAGGTTTTATTGATTTTAAAATAAATATGCATTTGCTTATTAAAAGTAAGAACTTTTTCTAATATTTCTCATGCAAGATAGCTGCAGTACACTTAGATTAATGGAGTCACAGAGAAACATACTCTTTATTTATCTTATAATTCATCGATAAATCATAATCTAGAAAATGCATTAATAAATAAAATGTCTAGGTTTTTATTAATACTATAGAAATAATAACTGATTTCAGAATAACAAAATATAGAAAAATCAAAAAATGTTTTTCTTCAATTTACATAGAAAATGAAAAATATCTGTAAAATGTTTTTGTATTAATATCAAGAGTTTAAGATAAAACAATGACCAATAAATTTAATTTGCTTTAATTTTGTTATAAATTAAATATTTTGAAGCTCAAAATAATATTCAAGAAATGACACAGGATGACCAATTTCAAGTTTCAAATCTAATAAAAGTAGAATTACAACAGTTTGAAAATAGAAAGAAAAATCGTAAAAAAGCTGGATCTTTTTTCTTTTCTTCCTCTTTCGCAGACATTTCTATAAGTCACAATAACCACGAAATTTTTAACGTGGATATATTTTAGAATACTTGATGTTCTTTAAACATTTCAAAATAATTAAATAAAAACAAAAGGAAGAAATGAAAAGTCGTTCTCTCTAAACACTTCTATAGACATCCTCAATCTGGCTGAGTCTCCCAGGAGTGAGCCTTCTCAGATGATCTTCTTTCGCTCCGCCACTTAGTACTCTTACTGAGTGGAAAGTAGCGTTGTCTGTTGACAAAAAACGATAGATTCCATAATTTAATGATTTTGATCAAATTTGTAATTTAGATATATTCTAACTCATTTAAATTCTTCAAAAAAATTTAATTCAATCGGGATAAAATGAACCGATGCAGATAAGATTGTTTTTCTTCTCTAGAAGTGTTTCTATACATCACATCTTTTAATTAATTTCGATTAAATTTAGAATGTAAAAATTGCTTTTTTCTTTAAGATTGTCTAAAAGTTTCAGCCCAATAGTGCCAAAATAAAGGGAATAAGGAGTATTTTCATCATAACTACTTTAACACAGGTTGCATCACTTCCATCAAATTTGTTACAATATATAAAATTAATTTCTTCATAAATTCATTTTATGAAAATATATATAAATAGTTATCATGTTACATAATATCCTCTAAAACTTTCGATCTTGTTAGATTTAAAATAAAAAATGTATTTAGTTATGTGTTATATTGCTGTTAAGATATGTTTCTCAGAGAAAAAATTTTAATCTAAAAAATAAATGATATCCAATAAATAAGTTTAATACAATACTATATAAAAAAATAAGCTAGCTGCAATAATAATCAATTAATATATTTGTTACAATTTTAATGCGACAACTTTGGCTAACGTTACTGCTTTACTTTTTTAAATTATTAATCAAACAGTTCCATTTTTTGTCAACAGATAACGCCACTTTCTACTTAATAAGAGTACTAAGTGGCGGGGCGAAACAAGCCCTTATACAGGCTGCCCCCCTGCAAAGAGTCAGTCGGATTGTGGAAGACGGGGATCGATAGGCCGGGCCCAGATCGAATGATAAATATTTTCAAGGGGTGATACCCGAGTCCTCCAGAGTGGAAAGCCGAAGCGTTTCCATGCGGCCAATCCGGCCGACTCTAACTTATTTTAAAGATTGTATGAAAATAAATAAAAATTCAAATATTATAATGATAAAAATAGAATTATGGTTAATTTAATAAAAAATTACTTTCGATAAATTAAAATACTGACAAATTTTAGAAAAAGTTCTCTCCCCGATCTGTTTACTTTGGATTAGCGCAACTGAGCTCATTTGTGCTACGAAGCCAGAGAAGTTCATTTGAGCAACTGGTCCATTTGCGTAACTATCACCATGATAATGATAAAACTTAAACAATGTGTTCAAATGCAAATTTATAAATCGCAAATCACATAAGTAAATACTTTTAAAGGAAATATCATTTAATTTCTTTGAATAATTTATGAAATTTTAACAATTTTGATATAATAGGAACCAGCCTCATACTTTTCAGTTTTTAATGCAAGAAATGTATTAATGTTTGTATTACATATATACCATTTTGTAGGAAAAATTACTCATTATATTAGGAAACGTTTAACTTGGTGCTGAAAGACCATGTTAAACATTTTATAAACCTTAATCTGTAAAACAATGTTAATTTTTGGAACAGTGATCTGTAGTTATTTTAAAACTTTAGATAAAATTAAAATTCTATTATATTGACATACTCGGATTACTGTATATAGTATATATGTTTTATACATTTATATACTAATCATTTTATTTTAATTGTAACTTTCTTATTCCCTTTATGCGTGTACTATTTCTTTTTTGTTTGATGTAGCTAAAAATTTCTAGCTTACATATTTTATAACTCATTTTTTTTTTTTTAAATTTTTGTGAGAAATAGAAAATTAAGGATTTTAATAAAAATTATTTGAAATTACGTATACTTCAGAAAATAAAATGAGAAAAATCATATATTCCAATACACGATTTTTTATTCATATTTTATTGTATATAGTATACAATATTACAGAGTAATGCATAAATGATATAGTATGTTTTTAATATTATATACTTAACTATATTTTTTGAACAGAATAAAGATCGTGATACACTGCAAGCGACGCGAAGCAAAGATGAAAAAAAAAAAAAAAATTGTAACTCTCGCTTCGTGTTATACCGCGCCATAGCCTGTCTATATTGTAGCAGTGTTATTTCTCATGTTTTCATGAATTTGTCGATATTGGTCACTTACAGAGCGTTATTATATTGTAAAGAAGTGATCGTGTATTTACGATCTCGTTATCAAACCGCACAAAACTTAGAAGAAGAGTATAGATACAGTTTTCATTGCATTCCAATACAATCCGGACCACACGGATGAATCTCCACCATTTTCCAAGCAATGAAGTATTCGTTTCTATTGATTTTTATTTTGTGTTTGTACACTGTATTATGCGCGTGTGCTGATTGGTCAAAGTTCAATTTTTTTCATCTTTCGCATAGGAAAGGCTAGTCCAATACGCGAATTCAGGCGGAGTTTGCTTCGCTTTATTCTTTGTTTCGCATCACGCGCTGTGTTTCGCAGCCTTTACTATACTGAATCTATATATTTTTGCAAAAGAAACTCAATGTAACAATCGCTGCATAATCCAAATTTTAACTAAAATATTATTGTGTTTAAAATATTTTATTTTATAATTCTACATCATCTTAGAATTTATTAAAATTTTGTTTGAAAAAATAAGTCCGATGAAAATGTTTGTCGTTTATCATCAATCTAAAATGATTGTTAAATAATCTTGTTGGGCAAAGGGTCAGGAATTCAAATGAAAACTAAAACAGTCATATTAACAATATGTTCCCATGATTGCGAGGTGATTGAGCAAATGTGCCATATTCTCAATAAAGTGAAGTCTCAAGGTCACTGGGCGGCCATTAGTAAGAAAGAAAAAAACAAATGCAGTACAGATGTCTATAATTTTTTTTTAGC
The DNA here is from genome assembly GCA_011317285.2 of Androctonus mauritanicus. Classification (NCBI taxonomy): domain Eukaryota; kingdom Metazoa; phylum Arthropoda; class Arachnida; order Scorpiones; family Buthidae; genus Androctonus; species Androctonus mauritanicus. The sequence goes on from WUQG02410807.1 coordinate 10,214, forward strand.
AAAGTAGTAATTATTTTTTAGAACAATCTAAAATTTAACGATATTAATATTAATGTAAATGTTAATGTAATGTGTATGGTTGAAATAATAACAACATAGTCTTTGAATATTTCAATTTTTTTATATATTGTATATATATATTTTTAGCTACTTTTGGAAGTGAATCATAGGATTATCATATCACTTCCAAAAATAGGCATGGAATTATCTGCGTTCCCCTAATAACTTTTGAACTAATTAATAATTTTCATGAAATTTGAAAGTGATATTCTATTATTAAAGAGAACTTCGACACATTAACGACATTACTAGACACAACCCTCTAGCCCCAATCATTAAAAAAAATGAAAGAAATCCAAATTGTCTGAGATAATCTCTTAATATATCATAAATTATTCATTTGATTTATGAATTTTAACAGGCTGACGATGCATAATTACCATATATGAATTCCATATCATTTAAGTCTTTCAATAACTTGCTTCCAAAGACTAAATGTTTAAATCATGATAAAACCTTTTATAATATCCTGTAGTAATAACTATGATGTGACTTTATTTAATATTTAAAAAAATATATTTAATGTAATGCAATACTTAAAATTATCAATGAATATTTGATTTTTTGTAATATAAATTTAATTAAAAAGTGTATCTTAGGCAAAACTCCATTATTTTTTCTCTTATTATCTAAATATATAAAAAATAATAATAATAAAAATGTATTTGTTCAAACCCTATTAACCAAAATATACAAAAATTTACTAAAGTTAAAAACAAATTTTTAAAAATTTATTAATACTTAAAATGTGTATAATACATATAAAATTTTTTGTACTTTAAAATTCTATTTGCTGGCATAAGAGCTTTTAAAAACAGTTAATATACTTCTGTATATATCTTCATAGGATAATGGACAAAAATATAAATAAGAAATTTGATATTTTAATTATTACATGAATTTTAAAATTTAAAAATTTATATTATTTACAAAATATAAAAAATATATTCTTATAAATAATAAATATTTATGCTTGTAATGGATAGTAAACACCAAATAATTTTTGTAAATCAAAAACATTATAGGCATTCTCTCTTAACAATTTTTCTGTTTCACACTTTAAAGAATTGAAAAATTTTTCATATTCTGTTATATTCTTTGAGCTATCAAACATATCTAGAAAGAAAAATATTAAATCATATTGAAATATTTATAAAAATATATATTATTTATAATAAATTTTTAAAGTTGAAACAACTTATTTCATTTATCCATTTTTTTTTCTATTGGCATTATTAACATGAAGTAACTAAATTCAAATTTTGTTTTATAATGATGATTTAATAGATTTAATTTTAAAAATACATATCATAATATAGACACTCCTCAAGTTAAGAACATTCATACTTATGAACATGCCACTTCATTTTAGTAAATTTCAAAAAGTCTCAAAGACTTAAATATTATGATAGTAGAATGTTCCTAACAACAAATATAATATAAAATTACACAGTAACTTAACATATTATGTCAGAGATTAACCAAAAATCCTTGCTTTATAAAAAAAAATTCATTTAAATCTCTGAAATATGAAAATCTTAATTAGTCCAATTATGAAAGTTCATTTCTGAGTTATGAAAAAAACTTATATATTAATTAATTTTGTAACTTGAGGAGTCCTGTAAACTGATAATGAATATATAAACACAGATTTTATACATATTTTATTAGTAAATACGATCCTTGATGATTTCTAATTCATATTTAAAAACATAAGAATAGTGTGTTTTTAACACAATAAACTTTATTAAAACAAAACTAGATCTTTAAAAGATATTCTATAGTTTTAAAATTTTATCTTGTTAACAATGACTAATAAAAAAACTCTTAAATTAGAAACTATCATGAAATTGATTTCAAACTTTATGCAAAGTATAATTAAAAAAAATAATCTAATGAAGGTTTTCAATTCAAATTTCAGATTTTCATTCATAAAAAAACTTTCAAAATACTGTTTAAAAGATATTCAATCTTATAATACAACTGACTGCTTAAAAGTAGGCATAAGGCAGGCAAATTTTTATTTTCCAAAAGAGATAATGTTACAAAAAGCAGTTCATTCCTGAAAATTCATTTCATATTCTAAAATTACTGCACTGATTACAAAAAAACGAGTAAAACTAAATTAAAACTTTAATAATATCTAACAATTAAAAGAAAACATTCAATAAAAATATAAAGCACAAATTTGTAAATTTTTATTGTACATATCTAAATATTCTATTTATAAATTTTCCATTCTGAACATCACAATTCCTTTTCTTAGATATAACAAATAGCAAAGTTAAGTCAAAATTGATAAAAATAATTTCTATATAAAATGAAGAATAATAGTAAGAGATTCATAAAAAGTTCTATAGCATTTGTTGATTGTATGTAAGTGTGATTGATAGGTATTTTCTATTTTGGGATGATGCATAGAATCTGTGCTTTATGCTATTGCAAATATGAGCTACAGATATAACAGATAAATTAAAAATAATAGTATAATTAAGGGTTGTTTTAGCTGATTTTTTAATAAAATTCATATTTCATTAAAATTAATGAAATAAAATAAATAGCTTTAGAAAAAAATCTTGGAAAATTGTTTTATAAACTTCAGATATACTTTTCCAAACTATTAAATCTAAATTTAAACATTTTTTTAAATAATTTTAATATTACCTTGTTCATATTTTGATAAACTTTGTTTATTTTGATCAATATCAAACAATTGTTGAAAATATGCTAACTGATTGTAGAGTTGATGATCTGAATACTAAAACATAAAAAACAATAAATATTTAATTAATATCTGAAATGATAAATTATTATTAATACTGAAATAATAAAGAAAACTTGTTACCTCTTTATTGAGACATCCTTTTTTACAAGATTGACACAATGGACTATACTTATTAAAACAAAGAGGAAGTTTTTTGGTACGATAACCACAGATAGGATCTTCACAAATTAACCATTTCTGTGAAATTGATTAAAACATAAGATTAAAATATCAAAATATAAAATTTATATTAAAATAAAAATTTAAATTAATTTGTTAAATTTAAACATATAAAAATATCTGATATTTTAAACAAAAATAAACTTTCAAATATAATTTTTCTGAGTTCAGAAACTCTCCTTACAATACTTTCTGATATATGAGAAAGTCATTGATTTGATATGAATAATATTCAATAGGAAAGTAAAAATTATAATTTAATGTAAGAAAGTAAGAAAGTAATTATAATTTAATGTATGAAAGTAAAAATTATAATTTAATGCAAATATAATTAAATTAATTAATTAATCAAATTTATTTAAATTCAGGAAAATCACTGAGAAATGAATTATTTTTAACATTAAAATATTTTGTTAATTTCCATGAACAACTTACATTACTTAACATTTACAATGTTTAATATATATCTCATTATGTTTATCAAAGATATATGTTGTTGTTCCAGATAATTTTTTAAGTCTCTGTATAAATGATTTATTTTGCATATTTTCAACATGAAATTTACAAAGCATATCAACAATTTTCAATGTGAGAAACTTATGAAATTCTATAAAACAATATTTTGTGATGTATGTACTTTGTTAAATATCCTTTATAGATCTAATAATTTATAAAACTTTCTATCAGTGATTTTTTCATTAAGAACATTAAAAGAACAGAGAATTTTTCTTAAGATACTGTATTTAATAGAAGAAAAATAAATTAATTACTTTGAAGACAACAAGATTGAGATTGATTTTTTGAAGATTATCTATAAGTAAATCCTCACTAACCCATTTATAATTAATCCAGATATTAGATAATTTAGAGTGAAAAATGAAAAATTCCTCTTAGAACTGAATCTTCTATTAATGAATATATTGTATGCATTGCCTTTTTGATAGTTTTTAAACAAACACTTTACACTGATGATTCTTATTTATTTTCATCAGTACTATTTATATCATAAAATTTTCAATTTATTTGTATTCTATGTTTTTTTGTTTTTTGTGACAATTTTTTGATTGACTAATTGAGATTTTTTCTTAATCTGGATGATCTCTATCATCAATTAATCTATATTAGAAAGAGTTTACTTTACTTAATATTTTCAAAAGTCAAATCAGTCTATATATTATCCTGCCTGATAAAGATCACATGAAGTTTGACTACTAATAAATTATTGAAAATAGGGGAATGAGATTAAAAAATAAGTTTCTATGATAATAATCAAAACATGAATAAAAAACCTAGGTACTAAAAATATTGAAAGAACATAGAATAGAAAAAATAGTTATATTTATTAAAATCATTATATAAAGAAAACTGCATATTCAAAATAATAATTACTTATTCTATTCAATCATCTTTAAAGAATATAGATTGTGAAGTATGAAAAGTGAAGTTAATATAAATTTAATCAATTCTTTGCATATGATAAAAAAACTAGCCATATTGTAATATATATTAACTTTGAAAGGATTTCAAAACTTATAAGACTGACTGACAGATAAAATTTATTGTTGGCACAAATTTAACAATTTTTAAAATAAAAATTGAAAGCACTCATAAGATTCACAAGTAATATATGTAATAATAATGGATAAATATCTGAAAGTGCATTAATAAAAACTAACAGTGGTTTAAGAAAATCTAGTTTATTGTCTTTTCTCATAAAATTTGCAATCATCAAACCTTATTAAGTTATTTTAAACCTGAAAACTTAACAAATCATTTTAAAATTTAGAGAACTTTAAAACTTTTAAATTTACAGAAATATGACATCATTTATTTCTATTTTTAAAGTTAGAGCAAGTATAATTAACATATATGATCATAAATTAATTTATATTACTTGTATACTATTTTTATTTTCAATTCATAGAAAATGTTTCAATCTTTAAATAAATTCATGTGATCATTTTTCTCACATATATATGCTGATATAATAAACATACAGAAATAAAAACTAAAATCATATATTTTTTAGTTTTTTTTTAATTTTCATTAGTAGTTCTTAACCTATGACTATTTGTACTTATGATGGTGATACCATCAATAAATTCTGTGATTGGTTGATATAATTGACAAAGGTTTAGAGTCCCTGACTAATAGTCTGATATACAAAAAGCATCCTTTTTGTATCTGTTTCTTGTATTTTTATATTTATTAAGTTTATTATAATAAAGTGGAGTCTAATAACAAATAATGGTAATGGACAATCAATAAATTTTAGGAATTTCTGATTTACAATGGTGGGGTTTGAATCAAACATCATCATTGTAAGTCAAGAATTACCAGATTACTTATATTGCCAGCAGAGTTTGAAGTCAATAATATACAATAAAACAAAAAAAATGATGTAGTTAAAATTTTACTAGAAATATTTTGAAATCTTAAAATAATAGAAAATTTTTGAAGTTCTAAATTATTGTTTTAAAAAAGTCAAATAGAAACTTCCTATTAATAATATGTATAATACTATATTTAATGTTATTTTATCTTGTCTCATTTATCAAATGTTTACTTATTATTGTGTAAAATAAACTCATAAAGATTTTTGGACTTTTCAATTATATTGCAAACTTCACTGATTTAAAAACAACTATAATAGACAGATATACTATAGTCATGTCCAAGTTTTATCAAAAGTAATTGAAGAGACCATTTCTCTTGGAAGTGAAGATTATTTTTTTTCTGAAAAATCTAGCAATCTAATAAAAATTAATCTGTTATTCCATGATTGTATTAGTTATTATTCTGTATGTTTATATGCTGTTATTCTACAATTATTATGGTATTTTATAGAATGGAATAAAAAATTATTTTATGCCATTGTCTAGAATAGTTTAAAATTAGTTTTTTCTAAACAAACACTATTAATACGAGGGTTGGAACTTTAATAGTGGCAACATTGCTGTAGAGACACCATGCGACGGAACCTAATGATGTCGCTGATAGCATGTCAAGATTACATGCCTACCTTATCTCAGAACATATGAACT
>WUQG02410818.1:0-16260 GCA_011317285.2 Androctonus mauritanicus
CATCAGGCTTACAAAGTGAAACAGAACACATAAAAAGAATGCAATTTGTTTCTTTTTATGTGTTCCGTTTCACTTTGTAAATCTGATGATGACAACGTATGTTGTCGAAAACGTTTGTAACTTGTGATATGTAATAAATGCACCTGTTACTGCGAAAGTGCTCATCTACTGGATTTCTTTAGTCAGTTTTACATTATATTGATCACTAGAGCATTCTACTGTCATAATGTTTAAAATTCTTGAAGAATCTTTAAAATTTGAAAATGAAATTTCATGTTTATATGAATTTTTGTAATGGCAGCAAACAAATTAATGGCCATAGGTTTACTAGTAGTAATATAACATTTTCTAATAAAGATGAGAAGGTTGGTTTAATTTGAATAGCCAGTTTGCTCTATTGGATAATAAATTATTCAGTAAGGATAACAATAGTATAAAAAAAAGGCTACATGATATTATAGCAGTTGTTATTCATCCAAAGTGAAAAAATTGCAATCTACAATTGATTTACTGAAAAAATGTTCTACATTAAGAACAACTAAAATAAAAATCAATTAAGCAACAAAGTATCAAATTATTTAACTAAAAATTAAATATAATAAATGAGCAAACAATTCCTTAGATTAATAATAATTATTTTTAATTAATCAATAAAAAAATTAATTAAACTGGGTTTTTAATGCTTGTCTTACCAAAGAGGAGACAAAGGAGTTAAGGGAAAACTTGCTTTATCCACTAAAAAAGAGAGAGAGACATCAGTTAGACATAAGAGTTAAAATATAAACAAAAAGAATTTTTTAAAGCAACTAAATATAATAGCATTAAGTCAAAATGAGATTAGTACAGTAAATAATGCCATATTAAATTCTGAAATCTTTATTAATTTATTCAACATATATGCTGAATGAGAAGAATATATGTTGTAAAAATTTTCAGACTGCAATTTTATTTTATTTTTTAAGTTTTAAGTGTTGTTGTGCTTTGTTTTGTTGATGATCTTATGTTAGGAAATTCTGGCCTTTGATTATTTGTTCTATGTATTCTGCTGGCACTAGGCATAAATCAAGTATGACTTATGCCTAAGAGAGCAGTAAGCTTCAGGGGGTTCTAGAGACTAAAATGGATTTCATTTACATTTTCATGTTAAAATTATTTCTTAATCTATTTTCACAAAGAAAAATATCATCTCTCGCTCTTTTTCTGTCTTTTATTTTAAATTTAATTTATAGGTAATAAGCCTTAATAAATATATGTGTTACTATAAAAATTCCAGTAAACCTTTGAAGTTACATTAGTAAATCCTAAATAAAGTCCATTTGCCATTTTGGGGTGGTAAAAGTGCAAATTATTTAGTAAAATATTTAAACTTTGGGCATTTACCAAGAGATATTGATAATTGTCCAGATTTATCTAAGAGAGTTAATAAAAGCTAGAATAAGAGATCTCTCTTCTGCCTGACTTTGTTCTGCAGGTTCCTGAGCCACCCTTTTTGTTTGCATTCACATTAGAGAGTTTCTGCACAGCTATAACTCAGCTTTGACCAATAAAGTCCATAGTCTGCACATGTGCAAGGTTGTGAGTTGTATCATTGCTTATCTGTTTCAGTCATATCATTGATTATCTAAAAACAATTTTTTATTGTTGTGTTTTCAGGATGAGTTGATGCAATTCAGAATATTAAAATTTGCCATCAGCAGTTTAATATAATAGATTATCTTTATTAGAGATAATAGAGAATAGAATAGAAATAATTTGAGACTAGAGATAATTTATGGAAATAGAGAGAATATATGATATACAGCATCTAGTGTTGGTGGTTCAAACTAACTTTGAGTTACTGAAGTGACTACTGATAATTTTCCAAAACAAATAAGATTTTCTTATTTAGTTATCAGTCAGAGCCAAGTTGCAGCTGTGCAGAAATCCCTATTGCCAGCTTAGTGCTTCTCACTAAATCTAATGTCTTTTAAATGCTGTTATGTGAAAATTCTATACACAATGCAGTAGTGTTAATTTAGTGCATTTTTTGCGAATAGCAATTTTGGTTCTTTTTAGTTATATTATTAATACTTTTCAAAAAACAATTATAGCTATTAACTAGCATTTAGAATAAAACAAAAATCTGAATTAACTTGTAGGACCTTAGAATAAAATTATAGATGCAGGAGTGCTTTCGGGCTGGACTGCCCCTCTTCAGCTGCGTAGAGAAAGTGAGCTTTAACGGAGAGTTTTAACCGAACATCTGTGAAAACAAGTGTGAGAGAAAAGACAGTACTTTAAATTCCGAGCTGAAAGAGATCTGATAGAAGAATGACTCCGTCTCCATGATAACCTTGCCGCATGCCGTATTATAGATAAAGTTAACATTACTTGGGCACAATTGGCATTTGATACTAAAAAAAGATATATTAAAAAGCTGAAATGGTTAATGAAACCTCAACCGCTGGATCGGCCTAAGGAGCATGACTTCTCAGCCGAAGTACTCTCCTACTGCTGCCAAGACGTACCTATTTTCGTCAAAGAAACATTAAGATTTGGCCCAAACTTCATCGTAGACGACAGATGCAGCTTGGCAAATGCCGTTTGCAGAATAGAAAATCTCCTTACTGCTGTCGACTCCATTGACGTTAAGAAACAAAAAGCTAGGTGGATGGCAGTGCGTTCATACCTAAGATTCAGAACCCAGCCTAATACAGATAGGCTCATGACTGCTAGAACGAAACAGTGCATAGAACAGACACACACATAGTTAATTAAGGAGCAAGTCATTGCAACCAGAGCCGACAAAAGCAAAAATGTTGTCCTCATCCCTAAATTGGAGTATCATAGATTACTCACTGAATACACCTATTCTACTAAGTGTACTGTGTCAGATAACGACCCTACAGATAAGGTTAGGAGAGATGTTTTTAGAATATGCAACCACCTGGATGCTCCGCCCTTCATTCGCAAATGTGGGCAAACTTATAACGCCGCTCCGAGACTGTTCGATTATATCAAGTGCCACAAGCCTTCTTTAGAGATCCGACCTATCATCGAAAAATACACTGCCCCAACTTATCAGTTGGAGAAATCTTTGGCAGGGTTCATTAAAGCCAAGAATGCTGGGTATCCACTCACTGTCAATAGTTCGTTGGAATTTAAGCGGAAACTTGAAAAGATCAGCTCACACCCTAACGATGTTCTGGTCACACTATATTTTAAGTCCCTCTACCCAAGCCTCCTATTGGAACCTCCTGTCTTACAACTCAAGAATGCACTGTGCCATACGTCTACCACGCCAACGGAATTTAAAGGCCTATCTGACCTCGCCATTTAGTTTGCAAAAATGCCTATTATAGATTCGATGGTAGATATTTCGTGCAAAGTAGAGGCGCTCCCATGGGCTCCCTATAGCTGGTGAGCTAGCCAAACTCTTAGTCAGGAAAAATGAAGAAGCTGCTGTCCTATCTATTAAAGATTCGCTCAGGTTCTATACCCACTACATCGATGACATTTTCATGATTGTTAATAATAAGGAAGTTGCCAGCGATTTCGTCGCCTGTATCAACAACAACCCATATGGGCTAACTCTACAGTTGGAACAATTAGATAAGGAGAAGGTGCATTTTCTAGACATGTATATTACAAAGAAAACTAATTTTTTCTCCATTTCTGTTTATAGAAAACCCAGCAGCAGGCTTAGTCTCATACACGAGCGTTCCAAAGACGCAGCTAAATACAAGAACGCTAGCATCTCTGCACTCGTTTGGCGAGCATATAAACTTTGTACAGAAGAAGCGGACATAATAAACGAACTTAGGATTCTCAAGGAGGCGTTCATAACCCATGGATATCCTGGCGGCAAATTCGACGGCTTAGTCTGCAAGATCTGCACCAGACATCATAAAATGAGCAGTACATTGCACGGCCCAGCTGACGTCACCACACTCCACCCTGAACTTCCAACCAAGCATTTCCTTTCCATTCCACGACACCCTATGTGCCGCGAGGTTACCAGTATAATTAAGAAAAAGCACGAATATCACATATCAGAAAGAAGAAATGCTATGGTATTCCAAATAATACGCAATGACAAAGAAGCTAGGCCTAACGCCAAGAGGTGCAGAGTATATGAGATACCATTAGTCACTCCCATGACTGACGCGGTAATCTATTACATCGGAATAACCTGACGGCGCCTGAAGGAACGTATACAGCAGCACAAATACAACATACGTAACAACAAAGAAAATACTGCTCTAGCACAAGTGGCCTATTCCAAGGACTGGTCAGTCATATGGGACAACGCAAAAATCGTAGATCCACTACATGCTAACGAACTGAGGTTCAACTTTCGGGAAATTTGGAACATTTACCTTCGTAGCAGGAATAACGACCTAATTAATTCTAAAGACAAAGACTCTATACCTGATGCTTGGAAGTACTTGATTAAACAACATAACCATAATATTTAAGTGTGTAAACGTAAACTTCCATTTCTGTCATCACTCTATTTCCTCCCCCTTCATTTATCGCTTATTCCACCTGCACAACATGTTTGTTTTTCACCATTCCCCTGACACTGAGGGCTTAAATTACACTTTACACTTGTTTTTACAGATGTTCTTTTAAAGCTCTCCATTATAGCTCACTTTCTCTGTGCAGCTGAAGAGGGGCAGTCCAGCCCGAAAACGCTCCTGCATCTATAATTTTATTCTAAGGTCCTGTAAGCTAGTTCAGACTTTGTTTTATAAATATTAAATAAAAGTAAACTATAAATCAAATAAATAAGATAAGCTTATTTGGCTTATATAGATAGTTTGCTTTTGTTTAGTATTTACAGTAAGAATTCTTACGTTATCAGATAATTATTTTGTATAATGATGTTACTAACTCTAGAATAAAGACTAAAATATTTATCAATGATTGAACAATGCATATTCTGTCATTTGAATGTTTGCTAATTTGATATAAATTTCAACGCTTCACCTAGAAGAAAGTTATGAGTTGATTTGTGAAGATTTAACCCTGACCTTTCCTAATTTATTATTATTTTTGGTATTTTATTTGGTTTAAGGGTTAACTTATATTTCACATCCTCTGCCTCTTAAGCAATTGGAAATTATGAGTTACAGAATGGAATTGATGTCTTCCCTATGAAACTCACCATGTGACATCATCTATTCTAAATTAATATCACTAATTTGAATTTGAGAATTATAGAATCATTAATGATTATAAATCATCAATAATGATTTCAATCAGGAAATAATTATTATAAAATATAAAATAGATGGCACAAATTGTTTTATCTGTAAACTAGAAATTGAAGTTGTTGCATGACCTTATGTAAAAGCTGAGCACAGGAGCATAGGACTTTACAAATATCTATTATAAAAAGCTATTGTCTGCTAGCTGCAATGAAAGGAGCTAGACTGTGTGTTGTATGAGCGACTTTCAGTTTCTTTATGATATTGACAATTGATTGCTTTTTCTTATCAGAGTGTGAAGATAATAGAATAAGTTATTATTTAATATTAATAAATTTGTTGTTGTTTTGGATCCTTGGATTGATAATTAAACAAGTTTTCATTATTAATTTGTTTGGTGCTTTATTATTGTTTTTTAACACTAAGTATTTTTGAATTCAATAAATTATTATTATTATTTAACTTTACTTGTTTTTGGATTTATTCAATTTATTAGTTATTAGACACTAATGTTTTTTTGTTATTTAGTTCTAGTACTTGTTCATCACTTTTAACAACTGTGAAGTTTTGGTTGTGTTTTTATCATGTTAGTGTTAGAATAGTTTAGTTATTTTGGAAATTGTTTTCTGGAAGTTCAGAAGACTCAGCCAGGCAGCACTCTGGAATTAGAAGTGTCATTAACTATTAGGTATTAATTAGAATTATCAATAGTTTTGAATATTGTGAATTTGCAAATCTGTTGTTAGAACAGCATTGTTGATTACTAGTAAATCACTTATATAACAGTTACTGATTTCTTTGAGAAATTCTTCTTATATCAATAATTCAATTTTATTTATTTTAGAAATAATAATAATAGGATTTCTTTTATAAAACTGAACAAAACTAAAGTTTTAAAATGCCATACTTTCAAGTAAGATCCATGTACTTTCAAGAGTTTAGAATGCATTTCTCTATATATTCTAAACTCTTGAAAGTACGTGAATATTAATATTTTGTTATGCTCTAAAGCATTTGTTTAAAAAGTGAATATACTGAACCATATCTCTTAGAAATACCAAAAACGTTTTATAATAAAAAACATTTTCTGTCATAAGAGCTGATGTCTGTGTGAAAACTGAATAATTTTTAACTAATTAAAAGTTATAGATTGTATACAGTGCATTCCACTTAATTGGATCACTGAATAATGGGACAGCCAATTATTAGGGCCAAATTTTCAGAACCTGATTCAAATGTGCTAAATTAAGTATAATTTGTTTCATTTATTAGGATCAGTGCACTGCTTATTGGGACCAATAGAATCAGTTCAGTTTGTTCAAAATATAGTGAGACGGAGCAGTGTGGTTTGAAAGCATTGCATCTCTGTGCATGTGACCTGTAAACACTAATGACATCAATTACTTGGTAATGACATCAACAAAAGAAGTGTATAGCACTTGAGTTCTATTTTTAGTTTATTGGTAGTGGATTGCATTAGCTAATTATTCTGTGCTTTTTCAAACTGTTTCGTTTTTAATTTTGCTTTTTTATTGTTGATAAACAATATGCTAAAAAGAAAAGATATAACATTTGCTGAGAAGATTGCTTTGCTAGACAAGATCAAAAAATCAGTCTAACAGCAGTCAACGACAACTTTTAAACACACTTGGAGTAGCAAAAACAACAATTGCATGCTTAATAAAGCAAGAAGATAAAGTAAGACAAGCTTTGGCATCCTGTGAATGTTAAGAAAGAAATTCACATAAAACAAAACTTGAAGGAAAAGATCTTGATGTAGAAGATGCACCAAAACAATGATTTCTGTTGTAAACAAAGTGTGTACATCAGTTGACAAATGCTGAAAAGTAAAGCAGAGGAGTTTGCTAAAAAGCTAGGCTAAAATGATTTCCAAGCATCAAATGGTTGGCTGTCAAGATAGAAACCTTGAAATGAAATTAAGTACAAAAAAGGATATGGTGAGAAGAGTAATAATGATTTTGAAAATGTTGATAACTGGAAATCAATGACGTTACCCAATTTGTTTCAGCAATATTCCTCTGAAGATATTTATAATGCTGATGAAACAGGCTTATTCTATTGTTGTATGTCAGATGATTCATTGATCTACAAACATAAAATCTTAGTGGATTTAAAAAGGTTATGGATCAAGTAAGTGTGTTATGCTGTGTGAACTTATCAGGATCAGATAAATGGAAGCTTTTGGTGATTGGGAAAAGAGCAAAACCAAGATGTTTTAAGGGATTTATATTAGAGGGTTTACCAGTTATCTACAAATGGAATAAAAATGATTGGATAACATCTGAAATTTTTGAACAATGGCTAAAAAATTGGAATGCTGAACTACAATTTGATTCTAAAATACTAAGGAAGTTCAAACTGCTCTTCACGGCATTAAACTTATAAATTCTTTGTGTTAACAGCACTGACGAGCAGACCAAATAAATTTGAAAACAATATTTATTACACATCGGAGCGTTTTCGGCGTACATGCCATCTTCAGCATTTAACGGAAAAGAACCGATACAGTACATTATTTAGAATACAAACAATTCTAGAACAAAAATTTTTTAAGTTTAAAGTTCAAAAAAAGGGAAGAATGTTACAAATAAAATAAAATACAATATCATATTAAGTATAATAACATAAACTCAGCTTATAAATAACAAATTATAAATTATAAATAATAAATATTTATAAATAATAAATCATTATAAAACATATATGATAAATTAATATACATGGGTAGAAAATGTATTAAAAATCATTGTGACCAAGTCCACCAGTTTTAATTACTACGATGGTGCGAATTATTCAGGAGATACCTCCACGAGTTATGTAATGAGTCTACCTGTTTATCATTTATAACCGCCCTTTCTGTGGCATATTTGTAAATTTGGAGGGTTTCTGCAGTTGTTATTTCTTCAGTATGATGTATCTGTTTAATTACCGTAGACTCATCCCACTTAATCTAACCACCGCCTTAGCAAGAAAAACCTTCAAAAATAATGTCACTATTAAGTGGGATGAGTCTACAGTAATTAAACAGATACATCATACTGAAGAAATAACAACTGCGGAAACCCTCCAAATTTACAAATATGCCACAGAAAGGGCGGTTATAAATGATAAACAGTAGACTCGCTACATAACTCGTGGAGGTATCTCCTGAATAATTCACACCATAGTAGTAATTAAAACTGGCAGACTTAGTCACAATGATTTTAATACATCTTCTACCCATGTATATTAATTTATCATATATGTTTTATAATAATTTATTATTTATAAGTTGGGTTTATGTTATTATACTTAATATTATATTGTATTTTATTTTATTTGTAGCATTCTTCCCTTTTCGAACTTTAAACTTAAAAAATTTTTGTTCTAGAATTGTTTGTATTCTAAATAATGTATTATATCGGTTCTTTTCTGTTAAACGCTGAAGATGGCATGTACGCCAAAAGCACTCCAATGTGTAATAAATATTGTTTTCGAATTTATTTGGTCTGCTTGTCAGTGCTGTTAACACAAAGAATTTACAATGTGATTCAAGAATAATTCTGTTGGTAGTTGATAATTGTGCTGCACACCCTCACATTGATTATATCAACATTCAAATGGAATTCTTTCCTCCCAATACAACACCATTGACACAACCAATGGATATAGGTATCATAAAAAACTCGAAGATGGCATATTGCACAAAGTTGGTGAACTATACATTTGAAGTCATTGAGAATAATCTCTCTGCACCAATATTAACAGCAAAAGAAATTAGTGCAAAGGTGTCAATTTTGCGGGCAATTCAATATATAGCTGACAGCTAGCGTGAGATCAACTTAAGATAATTCAGAACTGTTTTGCCCAGTATGGCTTTAAGCATGCTGATGCAGAACTGAGAATGCTGATGTAGTACTGGTCAAAACTGAGACTTCACTGCCACTGAAGCAAGTTGAAAATATGGAGGAGTTTTTGCATGCTGATGAAAATCTTCAATGTTTTGATGAAAATGACCAAGAAGACCAAGATATCTGAAGATTCAGCTAGTGATGATGATGACATGCCTGAGCCTGGGTGAGTGAAACAAAGATGAATGAAGACTTATAGCACTATTTTATGCAGGAAGGAAACAAAAACAGTCCCATGTCTGCACTGGATCAATGCTATGATTTTGTTCATAAGAAGTCAATTGAGTGTGTACAATAATCAACATCAGATAAGTTCATAATAAAACACAGTTGAATGTTTCATTAGTTGTAAGTCAGCTATATATGCTTTTAATTGTTTCTGTTGTAATTTAATAAATGTTACTTTGTTTTGGTTTAAACTTTAGTGCTCTAGAATTGTATGTACAGTAAATTAACCAAACAAAACTCAATAAACATTTATTTTTATTTATTTAGTACTGTGACTATTTTTTCAGGGTGTCATATTTTTGTGACAAAAATTTTATAACTTGGTATAAAAGATTCTGTAAACTTGGATTATTTTAATTTCAGATAATAGGACCAGCCATTTAATGGGTCCAAATTTCATTCTTATATTGGAGATGTTAATGGTTAAAACTCTGTTTTGCCAAAATGCTGTAATTTCTTTCTTTATTAAAGTTATAAATGACAAATCATCTGAATATTAGCTGAAGCAGTTTTATTAATATCTTTTCATCCAATGACAAAATTTGTTGTTAATTTAGGATTATTTAATGAGCCAGTTTGATATGATGATGATTTTTTTAAATGATAAAATTATTCAATAAATCTCATTTTTATAATTGAGTATATTTCTATTGATTTTGTTTCTTAATAGCAATAAAATCAGATAAAAATCTAATTGAATATTTTAAATTTGGGCAAATTTTTATTTTCAGTTAAATAAAAAAATTAATGAAATATTTTAAATAAAATAATAAATTTTATATTATTTGTATTTAGAGACCTACCACAATATGGCCATAAACAGTGGCAAGCATATTTTGGTCGAACTTTTGATGTGTACACCAAGCTCTGGAAATTTCAGCAACAACATAGGTAATAATTACTATTGATTTAAGTTAAAAACTAATTAAAATAGAATTGATAAATATCAATGAAATGTTTTTGTTTTGATTGATTGATTTGACTAATAAGTACTGGTAATTTCTTAAATGATAAAAATAAAATTATTTAATGGATAAGTTTTCACACAAAAAAATGAACTCAAACACTAATGTCCTTCAGAAACAAGAATAGAGAAATTTTTTTAACATAACAGAATGCAACATCTTTATTTACAAACCTTTTACAACTGCTATTTGACTATGATTTCAGATATTCTTATTTGCATTCCTCTTTGTTCTATTAATGTATAATGCTTAAAATTGGCTACAATTCCATTAATTTAACTAATGCAAAAAAATTTTTTTGTCTTTTTCTGGTTAAACTCTGTTTTAAAATTGATTTGCTTATTATGCAATAATAATAAATTGATTTTATTTAAAATACAAATAGTTCCTAATTTTATGAATTAATTTGGACCTGGAAATTGGTCTTAAAGTAAGAACTTGTAAACTAAGAATCAATTTCCCATAGATATAATGTTAAAATCAGCTGTTTCATTTTCATCAATAAAATTTGATAAAAATTAAAATAAAAGCCAACAGAACAGTTTCTATTATACTGCTTTTTCACACTCATTAAATATTATAAATAACTCAACACACATCGCAGTTGTGATAAAACTGGTTTAATATATCAAACGTTTTTGGCAATACAAATTGTTGCCATCTTCAGGCTTTAAACAGTAATAAAACGTCTAAGAACTTTAGAATAAACAAATTAGCCGTTTCCTTACTGTTTAAAGCCTGAAGATGGCAACAATTTATATTGCCAAAAACGTTTGATATATTAAACCAGTTTTACCACAACTGTGGCATGTGTTGAGTTATTTATAGTATTTAAAGCCAACAGGATCAATGGTCTATAAATTAAATAATAATTTATTTATTTAAAGAAAGGAAAACATGGTCTTCAAAATCAAGCAAATTATAATAATATAGAAATTATTTATTTCATATTAATGTTAAAAGAATTTTTATTTATTATTAACAGATATATATACTGTATATAAGAACTTTTATACAGATGAACTACTGTAAAGAGAGCAGCAAAATTAAGCAGAAATTGGGAATGAAAGTTATTTGCATAATAAGCCAATCAGAGAGAGTGCTATTTCCACTTTTCAGCCAACATTTTGATTTTTCTGATTTTGTAGCAGATGATAGTTTTTGCTGCAAATCCAGTCATACTACATTGTACAGTTATATATGTGGTTTTATATGCTTTTTTTTTTATCAATGTTTAGCATTTATTTATTCCAATTAAGGTTCACATTTTCAATTTTTTTATACTTCATATTTGAAAAAAAACTCACAAATGCAGAACTTGTAAATTGAGAATGTCTGTACATAATCTTCTAATAGATCATAATCATATATATGAATTTAATTTAAATTGAATGATAATTTACATAATATATCATTTTAATAGATATACAGTCTAATCTTTATAAACCAAACTACAAGGGAATTTACTTCCTAAAACTTTGACCCGCAATATCTTGAAAATGGTTGACCGTCTGCTGGTAAAAGAGGGTATCACTATCTTCAGGAAAACATACTCTACAACCATATTAAATTTCATCAAACTTGGTGGATTCCACTTTGGGACTTCTTCTTGTAAATGGACCTAATACTTGAAAAATTTTATCCCTTGATATGTTTAATGGATATTTTAATCATTTGAAATAATTTAAACTAATTTTAGTGTCATTTTATAATTAAACTATTTATTGATGATTAAATCAGAGTGGTGCCATCTATGAATTAATAATT
Source organism: Androctonus mauritanicus (assembly GCA_011317285.2). Classification (NCBI taxonomy): domain Eukaryota; kingdom Metazoa; phylum Arthropoda; class Arachnida; order Scorpiones; family Buthidae; genus Androctonus; species Androctonus mauritanicus. The sequence continues at coordinate 12,064 of WUQG02410818.1, forward strand.
AAAGTAGAATTTTTAACTAAATTATCTGAAGAAAAAAAATCTGCTTCAACCTAGGATTGAACCAGGGATCTTTGGATTATTGTCAATGTCTTACTGCTAGACCACTGAAGTCACTTAGCAGATTGAATCTTCAAATAGTTTTATTAATTTAGAATTAATTTTTGATCATTGACTTTGGACTCTGCCAATAAATCTAGTGCCATTAAGGGCCCATGGTTAAATTTAGCCTGGTCAGGAATAGATCTGTTGGCAGAGTCTGATGTTAATGATCAAAAATTAACTTTGAATCTTCAGATAGTTTCATTAATTTAATCTACTAGATGGGTGTAATAGTCTAGCAGTAAGATGTTAGGACAATAACCCAAAGGTCCCAGTTCAATCCTTGGCTAAGGCAAATTTTTCTTCAGATAAATTAGTTAAAAATTCTAGTTTAATTATTAATTCAAAGATGATGCTAAAATTAGTTTAAATTATTAAAATTTCTGTTAAACATATCAAGGGATAAAATTCGGCAAGTATTAAATTCATATACAGTCTAATGTCTGATTTTCCTAGTCCTTTTTTCATTTCTGGGATTTGGGATTGAAAAAAATAAATTTCCTGGGATATTTTTTTATATATATTTGTTTATATTTAAAAACATATATCATATTTTGATTTAACTTTTATTTTTGATAGTGCATTAATAAAAAGAAGAGTAAGATTGTACTTATTAACAATCAGATTATTATATTGCTAACGTAACTTTACATTTTCGTTAAAAAATTGAAAATATTTCAGTCCAACCAAATATTTATGCTTAAGAAGCAATATGATAAACAATATTAATAGATTTTCTAAAAATTTATCAATTTTAGCTGATCTTTCTGTTAAAATAATCTAATATAGAAGAAATCAATTTTTGAGTATTAATTTTATATAATTTCAATGATAGATTTTTAATAAAAAATCTAGGGCCTATTGAAGTTTTGTAAGGACATGTTCAATGCTAAAAGCTATTGATGATGCATGACTTGTAAATGTGTTTAGGTTCAAAGTTTATCAAAAATTTAATATATCAATATGAAATTTTCAGAATATTTTAAAACATGAGAATAGGTTTTGTATATATCAATTTTACCAGTTTTGGTATATTTAAAATTTGATAAATATATTATTTTGGAATATTTTATAAGATTTGATTTATATTTTTAATGAACTTTTTCAACCCACCTATAATTTTACTAATGTTGATTTAATGAAGACATTGTGAAACTACACTTAATGTTCTAAATTCTGATATAATTTTTTCATGCCATTCAGTGAAAAAATAACTATAATGTGAAAATTTTGAAATGTTATATTAATTAATACTCAGTGCTTGGATGTTTTAAATGTAATATGATGCAGTTCTAAGTTTAATGTCAATACAAATTATATGATTGCTTAATTATTCTAATTTTCATTTCAAATTAAATTCAGTCTGTTATTATTTTTAGTTGCTCAAAATGAAAATACTGTCAAATGGCAAGGAAAATAATATTCATGTTCAGTTTAAAAATTGCTTCCAGAAAAAATATGCAGAATTCCTGTGATTCAAGATTTATAAATTTTGCGGATTTCATGGAAATCTGGGAACTAGATATCATCAAATAGTGATAATTTTCAATATGAGTGATTCCCCAGAGGTTTTCAATATTGTGTATGTATTTCATTCAGATAGTATAATAATTACCCAAAATAATTTTCTGAAATAAGTATTATCTGATCTTATTATGTCCAGTATCAATCATTTTTAATAAACTCAAAATTGGTAATTTTAAATTTTCAACTAAAAGATATATAAAATTGAATAATGGAAAGAATTGTGTGATTGTTTCATTGATCTTTACTAATTTGTTATTAGATTAGGGGGGAAAAAGATATTTGAATTCTTGAAAATCATAATTCATTCCAATGCATCCTGTAATGGTTGGGACAAAACCAAATTATAAATTTCTTATATCAAAATAATGAAAAAGTTCTTATAAACATAGGCCAAGGATTGCAAATCTATAGCAAATGTACTCAAAATGGCATGCTGGCAAATTTTTTGGCACATTAAACTTGAAGTTGATACATTTTTTTCAATTAAATTAACATTAGAATTGGCATGGAAAGGTATTTTTACAAAAATTTGGCCAATTTTGGCATATACTCTTAAAAAGATTCACCACCCTTGATATAGGCCCAAAAATGCTGCATTTAAGAGAAATATGGCCATTTTATAGAAGGGCTTTTTCAAAGATCATAAAGAAACCATATTTATTAATGAAATAAATTTAAAAAACAAAATTGACAATATAGTTTAACATTTTCTTAAGTTTTTACTATCTTGGTCTATGATGTCAATTTTGTGTTTTTAAATTTATTTCATTAATTAAATATTTTTTATAATATTTGTAAAAGCACTACTATAAAATGTGTATATTTCTTTTAAATGTAGTGCTTTCTGTTTCTGTATTTATAAAAACTTTTTTCATTATTTTGATGCAAGAAATTTATGGTTTGATTTTGTCCCAACCATTATGGGACATCCTCTATATTAATATAAAAATGTATATATGTGTAGACATGTATACAGGTTATATACTTTCAATGAAAATAGCACTACAAACGTTTTTGTTCTCTTCAGTACATACAAACATTACAACTTCTTTCAGAAGTTGTAATGTTTGTATGTACTGAAGAGAGACTATTAAAAGTCCGAAAGCGTTTTACAAAACGAATGTTTAACGTATATTACTTGCTTGTAGTGCTATTTTCATTGAAAGTGATAAGAATAGCAAGTAGGAATAGAATACTATCAATTAAAACTGTCTTATTAACCAAAATCATAAATTTCAGTAGATTACAATAATATTTTCTTCATGTGCTATATTATAAAATTTCCTAATAAATTAACATATAAAAGAGTAAAAAACATCTAACAACTATCTAATCTATTCAAATATAATTCTAAATTATTATTATTCTAAATTTCAATCATAATTTTGAAATAAATATTTCTATAGATATACCTTGCTAATATAGTAGTTGCATTCCAGACCATCACTATAATGCAAATTTTGTTGTAAAATGAATCACAACCTTTTTCATTTGTTAATGCATATAAAAGCCTAAAAACATATATCATCATTCATTAAATGTGCAATAGATTAGATCTAAAAATACTCAGCCAGATGACTGCATAGTAAAGCATTTGCTTATATCTTGGAGAATCAATTCAATTCACCCAATCTCAATCAATAAAACAGAAGGAATAGTGGCAAAAGCTGAAAACCCAGAGCCACAATTATATAAAAATAAACATTGTTCTTACTGATACTGTTACTTTTTACATCGAAATCAACTATTCAGTGTGCTTTAATACCATCACAAAAGTTAGTAATATGCCACTTCCATAAACTTAATACTGCCTTCCAATGCTGTTGTCAAGTATAATAAAGGTTAATGCTAAAATATAATTAATGCATACTAAGGCTATTTTCATAGTTTTATTTTTGCAAAGGAATAATAAGGACATATTCCTTCTGATTTACACTCTTTCTAGTAAAAAATTATGCTATTTCTACTTATGTTAAAATAAAACTTGATAAAAAGTAAGCTAATAAGTATATTTGCCTTCAAATAGAGAATAGAATTGGATTGAAAGCACTTGATGGTTCTTATTGAATTTCAAAGCTTGTCTGAGAATGGCACTATATCATTGTGGAACTGATTATAAAGAAGAGAGTACAATTTGTTTGGGTGCCAAGGCATGAAAGGATTGGTGGCAATGAGTTTACTGACAAACTGACCAAAAAAGGCTTTCTTATCCCTTCATTGAATCTGAGCCCACTCTGGCCATTGTATCTGAAGCATTTGGAGGGGAGTGATTAAATGCTGGAAACTTCCCTCATTGGAGATCCAGTTTTGGATTAAGATAAACAAAAGTTTTTATTTAAGACCTTTTCCATAAAGGATTAGAGTATTATTTCCATTGAATAAAAATCAAATATGGACTGCTACAAGGCTCCTTACAGGAAATTGTCATCTCAGAAAGATTACCTATAGTCTATTTTCCTTAAGAAGAAAGCTGATGTAAACATTGGGGGTGTTGTTAAGTGCATTAGCTGCATCTTTATTGGTCTTTAAGAGTGACCAATGAAAATAAATGACTTTACGCGAAGAAAATAT
>WUQG02410829.1:0-16259 GCA_011317285.2 Androctonus mauritanicus
CATTAGGATTATCGCGTTTTTGCGCACACTTTGTTCGATCGCGACATTTACTGCTTGGCATTCGAACCCTTATTCTTGGTCCTACATGTTTCAAGGTCAATGTTGAACTCGTTGCTTCAAATATTTCCACCCATTTTGTTACAACGTGGGCCTACGGAAACATATTATGACTGCGCAGTTGAAAATGATGCCGAAATTCGCGCCCTGCGGCTTCACAACAATCATCGTTTCTGTAATATGCTTTCACGTCGATAACGCGCTGCTCTCTTGACCATTGTTCCATAGCAACTGAAATGGCATCGTCTATTCTATATTCTCATGGTCTCACTGCTTTTCCAAATTTAACAATGACTTTGTAATACGCAATTCAAAATCTCCACTCCCGCGCGCCACTCTGTATAAACTTTAAAAACTTAAACAGTTTTATTCTTGAAAATCGATCAATTGGAATTTTAATTACCGTATTTGAAAATCGCTTGGGAACTTCATAGATAAAAATATAAATTTTAAATCGTAAAAATTTTAAATTAAATTTTCAACATTACTTAAAGAACTTTAATTATATCAGAGTTCCATAAAAAAAATTGTACATTATTTTTGACAGTAAGTGATGAATAGATTCTTTGATTAGATTTGGTTAGAGAAACGACAGCATGTCTCCACACAGGAACGATGATTTTTCCGCGCCACCTATATATTTTTACGCGTTTTAATTTACTTAAACTTGAACTTTAAAATTAAGCTTTCATATTATTCAAAATAACATTGACTTATCTTTCACAAGAGTGTAAAACACGTGGACGCTTACTTGCGTAAAAAAGATGAAAGAGTATTTTCCTTCAAAGATCAAAGATTACTTTTGTTAAGATACGAGTCAGTGCACTCAGCTAATCAGATAAGTTGCCAACCACCTAACTTGAGCTTCATTTATCTTGATATTTGCATCACTATATTTCATTCACAAATTATTATTGCTTTTCATAGTTATATTAAAAATAAAATTAAAAGGCATTTCTTTCTCTTATATATATATTTATATATTTATTTATGTAAAATAAAACAAATTTCCAATATAATTATTGTAATTATCAGCAAACGGCAGCAGTTACCAAAGCGTCACCTAATAAATATTTGTTGTTATTGTCATTTTTATTCTCAAGTTTGTCGTTAACAAGTATAATGGGAATAACTATGCATTAATTCAATGTTTTATAATAATAGGAAGGTATACAATATATTTTTATTGGAATAATAAAGAAAAAAGAAGTGAAATTTAAAAAAAAAAAACATTTCCAATGTGTGAAAAAGCTCATTTCTTTCATCCCTTAAAAATCTTCATTAATAATATTTCCTGATTATCTTGCAAAATTGAAAAAATAAAAATAGTGCACATGAAAAATTAATGAAATCCAATGAAGGTTATTTCATTTTTACTTTAGAGTTCATATTGTTCTACACAGCTATTAGAACTTTTAAATTTCCTTTCATCTGATACTAATATGAATCAAATTAGTAATAGATTTTCAAGGTGTTCCATAAAATTCTTTCTTAAAACAGATGTGATAATGTGTGGTTATGAAAGTAGGGGAGAGTCGCATATAATGTACCGGCTCCTAATTTGTATATGAAAAATACTTGTTTCAAGCCAATGCTTCTTTCAAGTGTGAACAGTGACAACAACATATTAGTGATATCAATGTTCAGATAGCATGTAGTTGTAGCTGCACACACTTGACACTGCACGTGGTTTGAAACAATCATTTTTCGTATACAAATTAGGAACCGGTACATTATATGCGACTCTCCCCTACTTTCATAGCCACCCATTATCAAATCTGAAGTTTTACGAAAGGGTTTTGTGGAATACCCTGAAAATCTGCTGCTAATTTGTCTTCATATTAGTAGGCACAGGAAAGAAAATTTAAAATTTCTAAGAGCTGTGTAGAACAATGTGAATTGTAAAGGATACAATGAAATACGCTTCATTGAATTTCACTAGTTTTTCATGTGCACTATTTTTATTTTTCATTTTGCAACACAATCAGGAAATATTATTAATGAAGATTTTTGAGAGATGAAAAAAATTAGCTTTTTTCATGCATTGGAAATATTTTTTTGGAGATAATGTGTATATAGTAGTGATGAACTTCGGGATGTAAGTCACCTTACATGCCCTGGCGAATTAACGAGGACAACTACAATACCAAAAGAAATATTTGTTTAGATGTTTCTACTAGCGGATGACGGATGGCGTCTTATCGGGGTTTGCCTATTCCATTAACATAGGGAAAATCTGTTCCGACAAATTTCTTGGCAGTCATCAAGGATGGAGTCTTAACGGGAGGGGCTTATCGGGGATTGACTGTAATATAAATTTAATTTCAAGTTATTTAAAGAAAATAACAATATAAAGCAGCGGTATTCAACCTCTCGATCGCGGAACGATTTTTGATCGATCTCTTGTTTATTTCTCCTTACAAATTTAATTAAAACTGAAAACATCATAATTTATCATTATTTTATATTATTTTTTAATTCTCTTTAATTTATTTATTTTTCGTTAAAATTGTCAAATAAATAATTTTCTTATCATTTGGAAGTATATGCATGAAAAGTTTCCAATATTAATCGACAGGCCGGTTGGCCACGTGGAAACTCTCCGGCTTTTCACTCTGTAGGACCGGGTTCGAATCTCAGGTCCTCCAGAGTGGAACCCCTCAAAAAAATTATCATGGGGTCTGGCCCGGCCCGTCGATCCCAGTCCTCCACAATCCGGCTGACCCCTACGCAGGGGTGGGCAGCCTGTGGAAGGGCTTGTTTTGCCCCGCCACTTAGTACTCTTACTGAGTGGAAAGTGGCATCATTTATTAATTAAAAAAATATTAACTGATATTGCACAAAAAATTCTATCGTTTTTCGGATCAGAATCAATTTTTTCAAATATGAACGTCATAAAAAAATTAAGAAACCAAATTACACATGATCATCAGGATAACTGTCTGCCATTGGCCACTTCTTTATATCAACCTGATTGAAAATATTGCGAGCTCCAAACAATGCCAAAGTTCACATTAACTTTTTTTAATCAACCAGCATATCCTGTCACTTATGAATCTGTAATCAATCTGTTGTTTTTTTTCCTAACTTTGGTTTTCCAAAATATAGAAAGAAATATTTTATTCCAATATATTTGTTTTATTTATTGAATTAAAATAATTAAAAGTGATAAATGAATTTTTAAATACACAAATAAAGTTTTTAGGGCTGGGAGAATGGGTCCTCCGAAGTGAGTGAGCACATTTAACTGCATAGTTTACGTAATTAAATATCAAGTTGGGAGAGATGATTTATATAAGAGAGCAGATCACTAAATATCTTAGTATATTGAATGATGTATTTAATGATATAAATTTAAATTATAACATTATATTTATAGAATTTGCGATGATAAAACTGTGCAATTCATCTACCGATTTTTTTTTTTTGGTTGTTCTTAGAAAAATTTAATAACAACATTTAAAGTTATTGCCTTTTATTAATAACGATTTTATCTCATGTTACAATTTCAATAGCATTTTATTAGGAAAGCTGTTATATAAAAGCAGAAGTCATAAAAAGCATATTTGTAGTAGCTTCAGTGCGATACAACCATGAATTATTTGTTCTTATCAAGTTTAATATTTTTATTGTATGAAACATTCGGTTATGATGATTGGCATCGTAATCAATATCAGCTTTATCGTCTTAAAAGCGGGGGTGATTTTATGAAAAATATAGATACCTATTCTTCTGGTAGTATCCCGTTTAATCCTAAACGTCATTATACATTTGAGAATAAACAGCGAATTTCTAAGCCAGAGTGTGCACCTAATGTTATTACAGGTAAAAATTACTTTTTATTAAAATTCATTCAAGTCAAAACATATAAATTAATGTTTTGAATATGAAAAATAATACCAAATAAATTATAAATTCACTTTGTATTCTAGATATGGATGTGGCATCTAAGCAATTGGAAGGAAAACAGAGGTCAGTAAAGTCCGGACTGGAACAGGCTTTCAAAATTTTAAACTCAATAATTATAACTTATTTGGGTGTTAGTTAAATAAACGAAAAAAATGTTAAACGTGTGCTAAAATAAAAAACAATTTATTTGTCATTTCTTTGCTAATTGATTTTTCTCTAATGAAATATCTAGATGTAGATATATATGTAGGAAAGAGAGACTTTTTCAGCCCTAGCATTGCCACCACCAATGGTCTATTATGCACTCCCAACAGAATCATAAGTTCCGTGTTAATCATGAAAGACAGTATCTTCTTCAATGGGACTATAAAAAGACCTGGTGAGACCTGGAGAATTACAACCCAAGAAGATCATATCTTAGCCCTGAAAGGGCCACACATTCACATAAAATGGGAAGAGGTGTTTCATTCCCATCTTGACATCTACAAGTGGGAATATTAACAATCTCAATAAAATGAAGATACCTTCTAAAATGACAATGCCCTGTAAGGAGCCCCGTAATAATCCTAACTTTGTGTTATGCAGTGAAAGCAACTCTTTAGTTCTCTGTACGAAAGAACCCAAAATGAGAGCTTTCACCTGCCTAAATCCAGGAGTAGACTTCCAGTTTAATGAAATATGTTACTCATTTATTAAACACTGATATAAGCTAAATTGACGTATACAATGATGTCAGTAAGTGATCATCGGACGTCAGCAAGTGGCATCATTATGACGTCATCGTTATGATAGACAAACACTAATGAAAGCGCGAATTGTATTGCACCGACATATTTTAAGTTTTGTTATAGAAAACTGTAAATTTATAAAAGAAAATTTAATATCGAATATCAGGAATATTTTTCAATAACACGGAATTTTAATTACAAATATGAAGAATTTTCAATCATAAAATAGAAAAACTTAATAGAAAATATATTTCTCTATAATCACGCTCAGAAAATTTTATTTCATCTACATGCAAATCTGTACATATGTAATATACTTTTATTATCAATTATTCGATATACAAAGAAAAACTTTTAATTAAAATTCTACATTCCAATAGTCAGTTTTATCTTTTATATACAAGAAGTAAATAAATCAGTCTGTACTATGAGGAAAGTTTCTTATGCCATGTAAGAGAATCAACGTTTTCTCTAATCGCAGTTTGACGCTTTAAATTACGTTTTTTCTTGATTTTTCACTAGTTTTGAAAAATACTTTGGTTATTTTGCAAATACAAAATTTTGAAACACTTCGGATGACATTTCTGATGATCTTTATAAATCTATTTCATGCGCATTCACATGCTAGTAACCTCCAAGATTTTGATCAAACTAGCTTCCCTGTATATCAAACTGCGGATAAGAATAGAAAAAATTCATTTAAAATAACCTGTAACCATACGAATAACTTTCACGGAGTATATAATGTCATCTGTATATTCTGCTCATATAATGCTATCTGGGCCCAAATTTTTGAACTTCTTGTTAAAATCACATTGAAATATATATAATTTAAAGCAAATGTATTAATGTAAAATACGAACAACAATATTTTTACAGTATATCCGTCATTCATATCAAAGAATTATAAATTAAAAATATGTGCTGTATATTTAAAAGTAGGATAAACTAATTTATTCAAGAGGAATTGTATTTATTCAAATATTGTATCTTATCTTATCTTATTTGTTGATATTGTATCTTGAATGAATACAACTCCTCTTGAATAAACTAGAGGAATTGTATTTATTGAAGAGGAATTTTTCCTCTTCAATAAACTAGTTTATTCTGTTTTTAAATAATTTTTGTATTTATCCCTCTTGTATTTATTCAAGGGGAATAAATACAGCAGGGACCTATAGCTATCGAGGCCCTGGCTGAAGTCTCCCTGGAGCTGCCCTAATTGGAATGATTTATTAAACTTGTTTAGTTTGTAACAGTATTTTGCACACGCTTACCCATCCACTTTCTGCACATACAGCCGTATCTAAGCTGCCGCATGAGAGCGGGCGCATGGCTAGAGGGTGAAAACCTGCTCATATAAAATTATGGCATCAGTGCTTCTAACATAAGCTTTTAAACATAAACACGACACATTTATACGTAATTATCCTCTCAGAATACAAAGTCCTTTTTTTTATATTCCTACGTCTAGGTACATATACTTAAAACTTAAGGTTCTTCGGAAGTCCCCTGATCAAAGGCCAGAGGTAGTCCACCCCCTTTTCCCCCTTTGATACTCCCCTGCTTTTGTACTTAGTTTACCTGTAAGTTTAACAGGTAAACTAAATATAAGAGAAATGAATTAGAATTGATTTGAATAAAAACTGTTTCAGATATTCAGAAAAAAGGGCATTGGAATCATTTCTGATATATAAGATTTTTAAAAACGTTATTAATTTTAGAAAAAGTAGTTTCTTTATTTGAAAACAAGGAAAATCAAAATTTCTGCATGATATTATAGGATTACGATAACAAATACGAAGGTATTTTCTATATATTTATAATATTATATGTATATTTTCTTAAAATATTTATTAATATTAATATAACTTCTTATCTTGTGGCAACGAAATTAAATAAATGAGGATTTCGAAACATTTCTAAATAATTTTATTTTATTTTGAGTTATGGGATTAAAATAAGGAATTTTTTCATAGCACGGATAATATATCATCAGAAAAATTTAATTAGACAAAATTTCGATTTTTTTAATATATGTTCCTGTAATTAATTTTTTCATTAATTTATGAAATTCCTTTAATTAATAAGAATTATATTTTTAAAATAGGATTGAATTCAAACTTACTGATAAAAATTAATAATCTTTCCTCAAAATCCACGATTAGATTTAGATATAATAAATTTTTTTATCTTATTGAAAAATCTATTGAATATTGTCATCCGTTACACACAACTCTTGGGCACCACACACATGGTATGAGGGGTCTTGTCTTTGGGAAGTAGATGCTATTTATTTATTTATTTATTTTTTGTCCACAGATGACGCCACACTCCATTCTGGAAGAATACTATATAACGGAGCGAAACAAGCCCTTCCACAGGCTGCCCACCCCTGCGAAGAGGTCAGCCGTATTGTGGAGGCGGGGATCGACCGGCCGGGCCCGAACTCCATGATAAATATTTTCAAGAGATGGGACCCAAGAATCGAACCCGGGTCCTTCAGAGTAGAAAGACGAAGCGTTTCCAGGCGGCTAATCCGGGCAACTGTAGGTGCTATCCTGTTTGCCTCTTTGCACGATGAATGGCGGTATGGCTTAACATGATGATGGTAGCTGATGCTAGGAAATGTGTACCTTTGCTGTGACGAACTCGAACGTGACCTACCTCACCGCCCTTGGGCACCACTACACATAGTATGAGAGGTCTTGGCTTTGGGAATGCTGTGTCCTGGTTGATGCGGCATGACTAAATTGAATTGCCACATGAATGTAACTAAATTCTTTTATATTAAATTGCCTGTAGTTCAAATGTTATTCATTCATATGTATTTTCTTCGTTCTCGTTGCTACGAGCTTAAACTTCCAAAAAACTTTTATAATTAGTAATGAATATATAGCAAAATACTATAAAATGTGATTTTTCTGTCAGTTAAAATACCAGAATAATCGGCAGGATGGCCGCCTGGTAAAGCTTCGGCTTATCATCCTGAAAGATCCAGTTTCAAACCGGGTTCCACAGCTCCAGTTTTTCAGGAAGGATGCGGGCCCGGCCCGTTGAATCCCATCCTTCAACTATATGGTTAACGCCTTCACGAGTATCGTGCAGCCTGTGATGGGTTCTATTTGGGTAGTCATAAAGGGTACACGAGTCTCTTGTATTGGTATACTAAAAAAAACAGAATAATTTGTTATTATTAAGTTTTTGTTTTACACGTTTAATATGTTATCATTCTGTTAAATATGTTTGAATCATTTTATTGAAATTTCTGTTACTCTTCAGCTTTATTCAATCATCCAGAAGTTATTGGTAATTTTAGATAACTCATTTTATTTAGAAGGTTAGATTAAAATTTCCTTTTACAGTGTAAAACTATATCTCCTTTCCGAGGAAAATTAATATACAAACTTAATTTTGAAAATAGTCACTAAATTTTTTCAGAATTTATATTTCTTTCAGATAACTCATTCCAGGTAATTTCTTCCAGGATTTTGTTTAATAGATGGTTAATTGATAATAAAAGGAGTTATATTTATCATTAATTAACCACCTATTAAACAAATAAATACGTTAAAAAGTTTTACATAATTTCATAAATTTTATATTTAAACTGAACTTAAAAATTAATTTAAAAAATATTTCTTAATCATGACTTTCGGTTAGTAATAACATATTTCATTTATTTAATTCTAAATAAAATTCCTTGATGAAATATTACTGTGAAAATATCAGATTTCCAATAATACGGTATATCGTTTCAGGTTACCACTTTTATGATGAATATAAAATTAAATTGACTGTATAAAAAGGCCATATGAACCTTACTGTCGTGCATAAACATCAAGAAAATAATAATGAAATCTTCATTTTTATTTATTCTATTATTAACCATTCAAATATCGAAATTTTCTGAAAGCAATAGACTACTTAAGTTTTCAACTATTCCCCAGCAATTTGGTGGATTGAAAAGTTTCAGTGATGTTCCATATCCATTTAGTTACCTTAATTCACCAAAACAAATGATGCGAAGTTTTCATGATGATCTAGGAGGTAAGTATTTTTACATAAAAATGAAGCAATTATATTCGAATTAATAAAAAGTTATTACATGAAATGAGGTAATTTAGAATTTATTTTACGAAGTTTCCCAGTCATGTTGTCTATCGTCATTCTTTACCATTCATATATCTGGTAAAGAACGATATAATTTTTTTTAAAAGTTGTTTTCATCTGTCATTAAAAATAATTTATTTGAAAAAGGAAATTTTAGAATTTGCATATTGTACAAATTTCATCCTTCTTAAATCTCTGATTTTGATGAATGCAAGGATGCTTTTATACCTGGATAGCCTGTTCAATACTAGCAATGAGTGAAGTCGTACGACTGGTGGGATAAACCAATGTAGCAACGTCGTAAAATCGAAGATATAGCGAATTGACTTTGTTTTGGTGACCGGACATATTCCATACCATGCTATCATAATCCATATATGGAATATGTTAGTACGATATGAAGACCAGATCCAAATAATTAATAAAAGAGTGTAATACCCCAATATGCATTATTTTACCACGTTGCCCCACCACTTCACTGGCTTCATTCACTATATTTTTCCCATATTTTACTTCCCTTTCCAATCAGGGAGATTACTAAGGTGCGGCGCCAGTTCCAATCACGGACTGCATTCATACCTGTGGAGAGGGGCCGGATGTTGAAGGAGGGGTATCACCGAGCCGGGCCGGGTCCAGTACCCCGGAAAAATTTTCAGGAGTTACCAGACCCTGGACGCGAACCCGGGTCCTCCTGCGTTACCACAGTCCATCTCGCCGCCTTATCCACTACTAGTATTAGGAGGTCTATCCATGTATAAAAATATCGTTGGATGAATGATTAGGAAAAGTTCTGAATTATCTCATTTTAATATGTAGTCATCGTAAAAATAAATTTAATTCTGCATAATATTTAATAATTTAATAACCAATACTTTCCAGTATAAAACAAACAATTATTTTAAAATTTTATAGCTGTGGAATTAAATATTTTAAATTGATATTTATTTGATAGATAATATAATAATTGAGAGAAAACTGGTAGATGGTATGATAAGATTACTTCATGAAGCTAAAGATATTATAAGAAACTTCGATTTCAAAGTTCAACCTATAAATTGATATTTCTGAATTAATAACACCTTTAAAATTTTGTATTTATATGAAAATAAAATGAATATTCGAATAAATGATGATATATGTTCTATTAACTTTATTTGCTTTTAATAATACACCAATTTTTTATCGTTAATATTTTACACTCCTTTCAATCGTTACTAAGGGGCGGGATCAGTGTTCCAACCACGGGCTGCACCCACATCCGTGGAGGGAGCCAGATGGAACACTGTCGAACACTGAACAGGGATCGCCGACCAGCCCCACACCCCCGAAACACTTTTCAGGAGATATCAGATCCGAGACGCGAATCCGGGTCCTCCAACATGGCACGTCGAAAGCGTTACCACTCGGCCATCCTGCCGCCGATACAGCAATTTACAATACACAAATTTTATTGAATGTTATATGTTAATACACGTGCTTCTCTACTTACCAACATTCTAGTTATGAGTATTCCTACATACTAACATGATATTTCAAAAATTATTGGATAATTTTAAACAATATTATAACAGAATGCTAGCAACAGATATTATCCAAAATAACATAGTTATCCTATTACAGCAGTATTTCAAGACGGCGGCGATTATACAAAAATTCTCTAGCATTATAATCAGAACTTTTTGTTCAAATCTATGAAATAAGAAAGTTCTAATTATAAAATTGTGAAATATATTTAAAATAAATGGCATATAAAGTTATTTCAGTAGTTATCGGGGCAAAATAACAACAGTATCTGAGTTACGAATAAAATATATGTAAGAATTATATTTGTAATTAGAGTAGTTCGTGTATTGTATTTATGTTTAAAAATAAAATATTTAATATACAGGTGTATCTTACTATCGTATCAGCCTTTTTTCTCCTAATGAGATAGAAAGTAGAGAGAAAAATTTTATACCAAAATATATCCGCAGAATCGAATGGTCAAGATAAAAATTTGCGGACCCACTGGAAGTAGAGGCATAAAGGATCAACTTTGAAATCTTCAATGAAAACGTATGCGATTTGAGCATAATTCGATAGAACTATAAAAATCAAACAGCTTTGTTTTGAAAGTTTTTAATATCATCTATGGACTGTGAGATATCGCAAAAAAAGATACCGCCACATGTATCGCCGATTGGACCTGGGTTCGAGTCTCGGGTCCCACCTCTTGAAAATATTTATCATGGTATCCGAGCCCGGTCCGTCGATCCCCATTCTCCAAAATCCGTCTGAAAGCTCCACAGGGGTGGGCAGCCTGTGGAAGGGCTTGTTTCGCCCCTCCACTCAATGCTCTTACTGAGTGGAAAGTCGCGTCATCTGTTGACAAAAACAAAATAGTTCGAAGAAAAAATTAATTTGCCATTTTCAGAATGTATCTTTTACTTTGAAATGATTAAAGATATGAGATTAAGATATGTCATCCAAACTACCGTCAAATAACCTCTAGTGGAATTTCATAAAAATTTTTAAATAGTTCAATAATTATTATGTGAATATTGAAAATGATAACTGCCATCATTTTATATGGATAAAGCTGAATGATAAATTTTTTTTATTATGCACATTTTTAATAAACTGACTAAGCGGTGAACTTCATAAAAATAATTCGAACACTTCAAAAGATATTTGGAAGGAACCTTCAAATTTTAACGTCTGCTAGTTTTAAAAATACACTGTTATTTTGCCTAAATTTTGCTAAAATTATTCCCTAGGAAAAATTTTTGATTGAATGAAATTAGGTGGAAAAGAGTTGGCAGTCGCGATAAAACTGCTTTAATTAAGCTGTATCTTGCTAGTACAGTGACCTACATAGAAGAAGAAGTAATTCAATGGCTCAGTGTTGCTTTCAATGCATAGTATTGGTCTGCCGGATTGGCAGCGTGGAAACGTTTTGGCTTTCAATTCTGGAGCCATGGTTCGAATCTCGAATCCCACCCTTAAATATATTTATCATGGGTCCGAGCTCGGCTCGTCGATCCTCATTCTCCTTAATCCACCTGACCATCTGTAGGGGTGAGCAGCTTATAGAAGAGCTTTTTCGCCCCTTCACATAGTATTATTTCAGAATGGAGTGTGGCGTTATCTGTTGACAAAAAAAAATGCATAGTGTTTGCTTAGAACTGTTTTATGCATTATTGCGTCAAAAGATGCGTTTATCGCCGAAGAAACTCTGCTTATTGTTAAATATTTTCTACAATGATCTTATGTGTTCAGTGCAGAATACTTAAGATCATTGTAACAATTTTATGCCCATTTTTTAAATTATATTCATATGGATTGGGTGATCAAGACATTTTCTAGATATTATATAATGAGTAATAAATTTGCTAGCTTACGTAACGACATCTACGGAAGCAAGAAAAGTCAAAATTATAAATAAAATTTTGTGGCTTAATAAAGAAATCAGGTTCCAAAGCAGCTTTAGAATGGATAATTTGGATATGATTTTTAAATGTTTCCGAGCGAATGCAGTAGAATTTTATTTTAACTAAATGAGAATGTAAGCAGAAAGTTTGATATCAAAGATGATGTTAATTTTTATGCTATTTGCTGTTTCATAATTATAACATTAACTAAATATAACAAAACTAATAATAAAGTCAAGCAGACCAGATGATTATATTATATTGAATGATTATGATGTCATCATAACAAAGTGTGAATTGCTAATTCATTTTATTTTGTATTTGTTAAGTTTAATCGCGATATGTTTGTTCGTTATTCAATTATTATATTCATGTATTTATAAACTATATTTATAGTTATAAAGAAAAAAAAACAATATATATACCATTCTTTCAGATATTTCTCATTTATTTAGAAGTCGGTACAAACGTTAACAGTACGTATTAATTAAAATATCAATTGCAGGACCTTATTCTTTTCTGTAATTTTTCAACAAAATATTTTGCACTATCAAGTAGTTCTAACGTCTCTCCTACCATATCGTTGAAAGAACATCTGTCGTCTGTCAAATAAAACATTTGATTTGAAACATTTAATCCATGTTTATAAATTTTAAATTACTATTTTATTTCACAAACACAGGAGCTCTTCTAGTTATGAGCATAATTTGTAAGAAACATTTGTTCGTAATTCGAATACTGCTCCGATTTTAGTTCCAAAAATACTAAAATAACTTTATACATTTCACAAGTAGACTAATTAAAAGTTTCTTGTTTCGCAGATTTTAACGAAATTCCGAATATAAAGCGAGTAATTTTTGGTGTAATTGACGCCATCTTGAAATACAGCCGTAATACGTTAACTAACTGTGTAATATTACATTAGGTTTGTTATTAGAGTATTTTTCGATCGTATTACTTAAAATTATTGAAGAATTTTATAAATTTCATGAAACTTAAAAATGCAATTTCACCTTTTAATGCTCATAATTAGAAGAGTGCCTATACTAGTAATTTTATTAAATATTAAATTAACAAAAAATAATTTTAATATTTCACAGCTTTTCTCTAAGCTCATTCAATACTTGAAGTTATTCAAACATTTGTTATTTTGAAAGCTAAAATTATTATTCTGAAAATGTTTCTTCTGATAGAAAATTTAATTCTATAATTATGAATTTACTCAATTGATTGTAAAAAGTTTAAAATTGTTAGGCATTTTCTAGTTATAGAGAATTATGAGAGAGTACAGTATTCTTTCATAACAGAAAGAGTACAGTATTCTTTCATAACAGACCAGAAATTGTAAATCATCTGTAAAATATTGAGATGATTCAGAATTTCTGGAAGTAACTCTTTTCTCTTTATATCTCTTTATACGAAAATCATCATACTTACGATATATTAATCTACTATAGCCTCCACTTTTAGACCAATTCTGAGATGGCAATCTAATCGGTCCATTGCTTTCGGAAAAGCTCCAGATCTGGATCAGTAACAGAAGAACAAAGAGAAATGAAGATTTCATCATCATTTTCTTGTTGTTTGTAGCATGCTATTTGCTTTCGGCCTTTTATAAGTCTTCATATATTCATCGAAAGCGGTAAAAAGATAAAATTTCAGTTGGCTTTGAAAACATGATACTTTTCATCCTTTTATTACGAAAATATTTCTTAGAATCGCAATAAGTTAGCACGTAAATGCTAATCGAATGTCGTGCTAAATTAAATATTTGCAGTTTGTTTTAATTTATTTCCAGTATCGAATTTATGAATAAATAAAATAATATTTTTCAATTAGATTAATTTTTTTTTACTTTAAATAACAGAAAACTATTTTTAAGAATAAAATTAAATTATCTGTAGAAAATAATAGTTACTAATTTACAAAACTGAATTTTTTCTAATTATTTCTTTTAACTCTTAATAGAAATTTATGTTTTTTCTTAGACACTATTATTCTGCATTATTTCCCTACAAAGTAAGTTTTTCTGTGATAAATATTAAGAGTTATCGTCGTCCTGCCAGAAAACACTAATCAATAAAATTAGAGTAATGATGCGGAAGACAGTAATCTGCTAACATTGCATTCCGAATGTTAGAGACTATTCTGATGAATGAAAATCAATTAATTCTAATCACTTAATGTGCGAAATTTGTAATTGTTTTGTTTATCTTGAGGTCGTTGTTTTCCTACACTAAAAATCAGTTTTAAATAATGATAAACACGAAGAAAAGACATCATTTTCTTCAGTTTATCATTGTATTTATTTTGATAATTCTTCTATGATAATTTATATAAAATCAATATAATTTTTGCCTATTCGAATTATTTCGCATATATAATTTCATTTAATTTGAACTTTGGATAAGTACAGTTGGTTCCGAAAAGATGTTCATCTAGTTAAAAGATGTTCGGTTTCCTAACTAGATATACAGTTTCGAAACCATTGAGATTAATCTCTTCAGGCGCGAATTCGAGTTTGCAAAGTTTTGGAAGATTCCATTTATTTTATCTAAACAACAGGATTATGTATACTTAACAAGAGTTGCTCAATCATTTTGCATGAAAACTGATTTTTGAGCATTTATTAAGAAAGTTTTAATTTATTATTTACAAATTAATCTACGTTATTATTAATTTAGGTAAAGTGCAGCATTATGTGATCATAATTGCAGGAGTAATTAATTAAGAGTAATTAAGAGGCAAATTGTCAAAGCGCTCGCAATAACATAATGGTGCGACTACCACTAGAAATATGACCAAATATTGAATATGACCATCGATGGTTATACACATGGATTATGTATATAAAGATGTTTTATTTGAGCATGCATACCTCTTTCCGCCATTGTAACAAAATTTAAAAATGTTCAAAACAATTTTCATTGATAAAATGTTTAATATCCGTTGATTGTAATAAAAACCAAACGATATTTATTTTGTTTCCGTGATAAACTTAATAACTTTTTCATTGGAATATACGAATCCGCGGTTTAGAAGTCTGTTTAAAGCAATATAATTAAATTTATTTTAATAATCTGTAAATTAAATACTGTATCTATATTTGTTATACTGATTCTGTTATTTATTTGTAATCTGTAACAATTTCGATATGGAGGAAATTTGTATTTTTCGATATCGTAATTGTTATTCGTTGCAAATTAAAGGTTGCTTTCTTATGTTTCTCTTCGCGTCGCTGAACGCGACGCGACCCGAAGCGAAACATGAGAAAGCAACTTTGCGCTGTTAGGCTCGTACAATGTGTTTTAAGTCTGGATTCCACATCACCAAAACAATGCAGGAGCGGACAACAGACGCCAAAATGTGATGTCACTTCCTATTTATAACCTACTGCTTTACAAATTGTGAGTAGAAAAGTGGAGTAGACAAAACTTCAACTTTAACAGCAAGAGCTGAGACTTAAGTTAAGTTAAGAACTAACTTAACTTAAGAGCTCAAAACTTTTAAGTTTCAGCTCTTGCTGCTGTACTTTTAGCCAATCATGTGTCTCTCTAGGAATCACGTTTGCTTGATGTCATGAACTGAAATGTTAAAAATCAAAATAGCGAAAACAACAGATAAGTTGAAGCCCTTGCCTCGAAGCGCAACGAAGAATTGAAAATGTTTTTCGAAGTTGTTAGAAAATATCTCTGTTTATAAAATAAATAAACAATATAAACAACTGCAGGACCGCGCTGTAATAAATAAAACTTTCCGAATTTCTGTTGTAGTGAAAATAAAATAGAGCAGAAAACAGACAACAGCAGATTGTTCTATTTCTGTTGACTGTCTGCTATTTTTGGTGATGTGGAATCCAGGCTTTAGACTAAAGGTTGTTTCACAATCACTCCCGATGCGGAATCCGCGCGGATCAAAAAGCGAGGTTTGACGCAAAATAATCCGCACGATATTTGATTTCCGCTTGCGTTTCACAATCGACATGCGGATTTTATAGAATCTTTCTGATTGGTTCCAGTTAATGGCCTCTCATTGGACGAAA
>WUQG02410840.1:0-16259 GCA_011317285.2 Androctonus mauritanicus
GGATTCCAAGTATTCGCAAAAATTTTTAATTAAATTTGAAAGAAATCTCCTTTCAAAATTAACCTTTTCAAGTGCACTTTCATCCAATTTAGCATCATTCTTTTTGATGACTGACCAAAACTTTTTAAATTTTGGAAAAGATTTAAATTCCTGTTCCCTTCTTTCTGGAAGAAGGCAAATCCACATGGAAAGTGATACCAATCGTTGAATCTGTTCTCTTATCAGATTGACTTCAACACTATTAAAACAATGAATGAGAAACACAACTAGAACAGTCTGTTCTTTTAAGGATACAGTGCTTTCTTTATTTAAAGCACTCTGTAGTACTTGTCTAAAAAATGCTGGAAAGTGTTCTGGTTTTTTCTGAAAGGTAGACCAAGCAGGGACTCTTTCTCGGAATTTTTCATTTACCATAATGACAATAGACATCATGTGGAGATGTGTAGCTTTTTCTGGATTGTAATTTGGCCATAAATAATTCTCTAAATATTGACTGAATTCTAAAAGCATGATCCGTTTTATCGCATAACCCGATCCTAATATTTCTTTTATGTAAATATCATCTATAACATTTGAATTGTATTCTAACCACGTTGAAACACTATGGGGTGCCCAATACTGATCTGCTACCTTTGTAATTGGATCTGTACTTATCTGTTCAACAGTTAATGCTAAATCTTTTGTAGTCATCTTTATGTTTCTTAGTTTTCTTATTATATCGATTAATTTTTCTTGTCAAACCTCGATAAATATTTTCAAATACCGTCGGCTAACATTCCCATAAAGGATGCTTCTGTTTTAACGTTGCCACTTTATTTCAGTTTACAATAATACTTTAGCTGAAAATAAAGTTTTTGTTTATATACTTTTTAATATATATATTATCATGAATTTAAAATATAAATTAATGGTTCTTCTACTTTATAAATTTTTTAATATTTTATTTGATATCTATTTAAATAGTACCATAAATATGGAAGATTAGTACCCTCCATTTTGTCAGAAAACATTCTGTAAAATTAGAGAATCTAAATTATTTTATGTAAATTTTAATTAGTTTTAGAATAATTAAGAAAAATATGAATTGATTTTAGACATCAATATTATTAAACCATAATAAAATCAAAAATAGGTTTTTTGAAAACATGTAAAGTGGCAGTCGGAATTGCCGCATAGATAATTTTCTTCTTTACGAATAGATGGCTTCACTTTCCAAGTTATGGCCAAGGCTATTCATTGCTCAATGATCCTTCGGTTACTAAACTATAGGACATGCCTGTAGAACATGGAGATCGGTGCCAATCCCGAATCATCGATACCCAGATGACCGAGTGGAAATGCGTTGGCGTGTGGCACGTAGGACTCGGGTTCGCATCCCGGATCCGGCAACTAATGAAAAGTTTTTTCGGAGTTCTAGCCTCGCCCTATAACAGGGTGGCCAACCTTTTGCATACCATGCGTCAATTTTTCGACACACGAGTTCAGATGCGCCATATAACTCGAGCATTTTTTATGCCGTCTTACGTTCATGGTTATGGATTGGTAGAGATAAGGATAGAATCTGATTCGCTTAGGGGAAGAAAAATAATAACTTAATCATGCAGTTAAATTAATTAATTTACGCCAGTTTAATGAAGCACCAAGCTACAATAGTCGGGAATGGTCGGCCGGATTGGCCGCGTGGAAACGCTTCGGCTTTCCACTCTGGAGGACCCGGGTTCAAGTCTCGGGCCCACTTCTTGAAAATATTTATCATAGGGTCCGGGCCCGACCCGTCGATCCCCGTCCTCCACAATCCGGCTGACCCATCCGCAGGGGGTGGATAGCCTGTGGAAGGGCTTGTTTCGCCCCGCCACATAGTATTCTTCCAGAATGGAGTGTGGCGTCATCTGTTGACCAAAAAAAAAAAAAACGTTTAGGAATTTGTTTATTGTTATTTTAATAAGCAGTGTAGATGGAAAACTGTGTATATTATATTTGTATGTAAATAAATTACTGAATTGTTTTTGTTCTATCAGAAAAATTATAAGTAGGTACTGAAATTTTTTTGGATAAAGTTTCTCTGCTGTGGTTGTTTAGTCCATTTTTTACTTTTATTTTTGAAAGGTTTCAAATCTTTTTGTTACAAAATATAGATACGACAGTTCATTCACTTAGAATTGATGGGATTTTAGAGGAGCTATACTTTCTTGATGAAGATCAAAATGGAGATGAATCAGAGGTGGGTTTTGACTTACAAGTTAGAGATGAATAGTAATAGTGACTTTGAAGTGAACTTTTCGGACAATGATTCTGATTCTAGCATAGATGACAGTGTTGAGTCAACTCAAAATGTCAACAGGCAATGCATATCCATATCTTGGAAAAGATGAGCGACCTAGCACCCAGAACCTTGGAGAAAGTGTAGTTCTGAAACTACTAGACCGATACCTTGATGCAGGCCGAAATGTCACAACAGATAACTTTTTTACAACATTGCATCTAGCCGAGACTCTTCCTTCAAGAAAACCAACCCTCGTTGGAACGATGCGTCAACATCGTCGTAAGCTTCCATTTCTTGTCCATGATACATCTATTGCCCGTTTTTCTACAACAGTAATGAAAAAAGACGAAATTACTCTCACAGTTTATCGGTATAAGCCTTAAAAAATATTGTTATATTGAGCACTATGCACTCAACAGTTTATGTTGGCGAAGGATAAAAAAGAAACTGTAAACAATGACATACTATAACGTCACGAAATGTGGAGTTGACATTGTGGATCAAATGACTAGCAAGTATACAACAAGATGTGCTACTAAAGATGGCCAGTCCATGTATTTTACAATCTATTAAATCTGTCAGCTATCAATGTTTAGATTATCTATAGAAAATGTTGTGGCTCAAATATTTCATGGCGGTCATTTATTTTGAAGTTAATTGAAGAACTGACTTCAACAAAATGTAATTCCAACATGACAAATCTAGTCGAACAGTCAACCAGAAAAATACCTACAACCAGGGCTGGCCCGAGGGTCTTCGCCGCCCGCCTGCAAATACAAACGTAACGCTCCTTCCCTTTCAAGAATAAGGAGTAGGCCTATTTCTCAAAAAAGTACATATAACTAACATAACATATTTATTGAAATTTTATTTTTCGTATTTTGGCGCTAACAAATTTTGAAATTAAATCACTCACATTTAACTGACAACATACATAATTTTCAATAGCAATAAGCGATAAGTTTGCCAATCTCTCTTCTAAAATAGATGATCTCAAGCAGTTTATTATTATTTTCAATCGCGAAAATGAACGTTCCCCACTAGCTACACTAATAGGAATCGACAATGATATTCTGAGGGAAATAAACAAATTCGGAAAAGGAAGTTTTCTAACATGGAGAAATTTAAGTATGTCGAGGGGATTTTTTTTTAACGTCACACTCCATTCTGGAAGAATACTATGTGACGGGACGAAACAAGCCCTTCCATAGGCTGCCCACCCCTGCGAATGGGTCAGCCGGATTGTGGAACACGGGGATCGACGGGCCGGGCCCGGACCCCATAATAAATATTTTTAAGGGGTAGGACCCGAGACTCGAACCCAGGTCCTCCAGAGTGGAAAGCCGAAACGTTTCCACCCGGCCAATCTGGCCGACAGTATGTCGAGGGGATTGTTCAATATGCCGAGTTCATTTTTGAACAAATTTTTCTCGGGCCCTAGACTGGGCCCTGCCGCTGGCAGATCAGTTCGAGTCTTACCTTATTTTTATTATTTAAAAATTTATTTGAAGGCTAAAAGTGGATGTGTTTTGGCGCCCCTTGAAGTCGGCGCCCGCCTGCGCTGCAGGCCTTGCAGGCTGCTTGGAGCCGGCCCTGAGCGCATCTAAAACTGACTTTACATTAAATAGTCTATTACAATCTTCAATAAAATTAACGACAGAATTCGAATCAAAATTAGCAATTATTTTTAATGAATGGTTTAAGCTGAAATTTAGTTTAATAATATTTGAAAAGGAAGCTGCATCATATACAGACAAAGAGTATCTTATATGTGACATAACATATGTATAAAACAAAATCTTCTGACATTTATATCAGATATGTTCCTTAGATAAGGCCAAGCAAAACCGTATTATTATTAAATTATTTATATGACAGACGATCAAAGGCCAATTTATTATCAAATTTACTCCTGAATCAGAATGAAAGTCAGCAAAGTCATATAAGTGGTTAGCATAATTTATTTGATCAGCATTGACATTATGCTTCAAAGAATATTTCATAAAAATTGTTTTTCTTCATTTAGCATTAAATTGTTATCGACCAATCATATATTTATAGCTTTAATATCTTAAATTAGATTAATAATATTAGTGTTTAAAGTCTTGAAATTATTAGCATAACTTATTACACATGACGATGAAATATCGAAGATTGGATTGATGGCCAAAATAAATAACAAAACACTTAATGGTGAACCTTGATCTACTCCAATATTTAGCAGTATTGCTGTAGATATTTTATTAATAAAATCGATATAACATGAACGGGAGTATATATAATTAATAATCCAGTAAACAATAATATATTCTAGATAAAAAATCTTTTACATAATTTATAATATAAAATTTCTAAATCTGCTCTATCAAAAGCTGAGGTTAAATCCAAATATGCATATAATTTCGAAATTCTGGAAGATACTTGTTATATATGTAAGAGGTAAATTCTATTAAACTGCTTAACATAGATTTATGTTTCACTGCATAATATTGAGAATGACTAACGTTATTTGATATATTTAATGTATCAAATAATGTTAGTTATTCTCAATATTATGCAGTGAAACATAAATCTAATTTATGTTAACCAGTTCAATAGAATTTACTTCTTACATATATATGACAAGTATCTTAGATTTTCGAAATTATACGCATATTTGGATTTAATGTCAGCTTTTGATAGAGTAATTCTAAAAATTTTATATTATAAATTATATAAAAGATTTTTATCTCGAATATATATAAAATTTAATATATATTAATAAAACTTTTTCAAATGATTTCAGTAAACTATTAGATATAATAATAGATCGATATAACTTAACATCACTTTTATTCTTATGGGATTTCAAAATTAATCTTATAAAAGAAACTGTCCACTGTTTAATATACATCCTTTGGCCAAAATTATTTTAAATAAGAATAATATATGATTGACAACATTTGATACAACTTTAATATAATAAATAATAATATTGGAATACATCTTGTCCTTTTGCGTTTTTATTATTTTCTTTTAATGCTTGTATAATATATTTTCTTTATAATTGAAGTTATTATTTGATTCATATGATAATATAGAAATTTTAATAATTGGTATAAAATCTTTTCTGTATAATATTTTAAAATATTTTCTTATAAATCTTCTTCAAAAACTGTACTTGCTGTTTGAGTATGATTGGAAAGGCTATCTTCTAATAGCAATTCTAAAACGATATGGAATTGAATAAATTTATTCAATTATTCATCCTTTTAGAATTGCTATTAGAAGACAAAACACTATTTTTAACATAATTAGATTTAGTTCTTGTACAAGAAATAATAAATTCATGTTTTAATTTCTTTATCATATATAGAGAAGTAAAACTACCATTTCGTTTCCATCGTTTGAAAATTATTATTATTTTTTATCTTTTTTGTTTCTTTTCTTATGCAAATTGAATGTTTTATCCTTATTATCTTAATAGATACGTGAGATGCTATTGATCTATATATGAATTCATATAAGCTATCATAAAATTGTTCAATGTTTAAATTGGAAGAATATAATATTTCCTATTAATATAATTTAAGATCATATACAAGACTTTCCTAGTTAGCATATTTCCAATTTGATATATTTTCGATTATATTATTTTTTAAATTGCGATTTCTATCAAAAACAAAATCGAAGCATAATCACAGAATGCAAACCAACAGTTTTATCTATAATATATTCTTTACAAATAGAAATCGATAAATTTTAAAAAATTTTCTTTTCCAATGAGAAATGTTACTATTTGATAGAGGTTGGAAAAAATTAAAATTTCATTGTTTATAAAATAATTCTAAAAGTCTATTTAGAAATTATATGCCATTCTGCTTTCCACCATTTAATGTTAAAAAAAAATAAAATAAAATTACTATAAAGTATAATATCAAAATCACATTTTTCTAGTAAAATATCAAAAATATAATTTACAATTAAATATTTTATAAGTAGATCACAGTCAAGAGGTAGATAAATACATTTAACGATTAGTTTAATTTTATGTAGGCTAATTCTATAATTAATAAATTATCTTCATAGGTTTGTAAAATAGTTGGTGAAAAACATCCTCCGCATGCTGTAAAAGTACCGTACCTCTTCCTTCTTTCCTGTTTATATCAATCATACTATAAGTAGCCTATATATTGTGATATCATTTTCATGGTCAATAAGCCAAGTTTCTGAAACACATATTATAACCTATAGAAAGTAGTGCTTCGAGTCCGATTATTTTATGATGTAATGATTGCGCATTTTGATAATATACAGTTAAATATAATTTGGAATCTGCAGTATTTTTTAGTTGTTAAGAATTAGTACACTGCTGTGGTATACCATAATTATTTCAATTAGTAATGACATCTTTACATATATTACTGTTCGGTTCGTCGACTCTTCTTGAATCGTTGGTATTAGATGTTTCCGATGCAAAAAAATATTCTGACTAAAGTTCCTTCAGACTAAAAATCTAAATTTAATAGTTTATCAATATAAATTTTATACACTGATAAGCAGAAGGTGGAATATGTAGAATATTTTTTTCGACATTTGTAAACTTTAACAACAAAATTTCTTTTACTCAGAATATAACTATTTATGTCTTTGAATATGGTCTCAGGATTAATCTTGATAAAAATATTTTTTCATATAGAAGTCTTGCATATACTGTTTTTAAAGAATATTTAAACATATTTTTTATTGTTTTCATTTTATATTACTATATTATTTGATCTTATTGGCTCAAACTAAATATATTTATGGATACAATTTTATTTTCAATTATATTTGCGTATGAAAATTGAAGATTAGAATATATTTAGCTTTCAGTATTATTGTCTGATTGATTTATATCAATGATTTTATTCTTATACAGACTCTCTTGTAATAACTTTGCATTAAAGTTAATAGTTTGAAATTTACTTCCAATTTCCAAAATTATTTAGTTACTTTGATCAATCTGTGAATATCAACTTGGTTTTTAAAAATTAATTTAATAAATTTTAATTCTATTTTTAATAGGTTTTCAATTAACACAGTTCAGTTTTACTTACTTGTTAGTAATTTTTCTCATTTAATAAATCTGTTTTGTTTTCAATACTGGAAACTCTATCATCTAATAATTCCATATCGATTAACAAATTATTATCCTCATGTTTATTTTGTTTTTACAAACATTTCGAAGGCATTTTCTATTATCTTTTGAAAATTACTCGTAAACTTTTCTTCTAAATTATTTAATAAATCAATTTCCTTACTTATAGTATTATTAACAATAGCATAACTTTCTTTTGTTTCTTTCAGAATATAGCCTAATTTCTTCGTTTTGACAACTTGACACAGTAAGTTTTTGATTCTTACAAGAACAACATTTCCATGCAGATTATAGTTCGTTAGACATTTTCAGAAATTATAAAATATTTAAACTAATGTATTTAGAATGAAACGAATGATTTTCTTTCATTGAACACTTAATTAGGTCTGCATTTTTAAAAATTTCTTTATTACAATCTAGATAATTACAGAATTCGCTATATTTTTTTCTTTGTTTTATGCCAATATAAAGAAAAATCAACTATTGCAGCAGAATTTATTATTAATAATTTATAAATGAAGTTTTAATTCCTGCTATAATAGCTTTTTAAATCTTCCATTTTAAAATTATTTGTCATGTAAGAATATTATATTCATTTGAGATATTTAAATAGCCATAATATTACTTACCACTGATAAATGATTTACTTACATCTTTATAAATGTTTTATAAGTTTATTATGTTCATATAGACATGTCTCTTTATAATGATAACATATTTGTTCAAGTATGAATAACTATTAATCATACATTCTTATTAGCAATCGATCAAAATTTGCTTAGATGAATAAGAAGTTTCAGAAAATCAAACTGTAAAAAATTAATATTTTCTCTCCTCGCAGTTAGGCTTTGCAGAAAAATAATTTCTTATAGTCATAATATATTACCATTTATTTATTTCAAATTGATTTGTTTATTGATTTAATAAAGAAAAAAATGAGATAAAAATATATTAAAATTAAATTTAAAAAATAATTAAAAATATTACTTACCTAGTCCTTGTAAATCGCGTAATTTCTTAATTGTCAGTCGAATGGAACATCATGATGATTTTGGATCCAAACTTGGTTTATATATAAAATAAATAAGCTGAAAAATTATAAAATTAATAATCAATTATATAATAAAATTTTATACAAAAAGTTTAAAAACTGCTTATGACTTGATTTTAGAACTTAATATCTATGTAAAGAATGGAAAATCATTGAAAAATAATTTGAATTTAATTAAATGGCGAGTAATTCAAGTGTAATAAGTTATATTTGAAGTGATGGCGAAAACAGTCAAATACAAAAAATAGCATTAAGCAGGAACTAACATTTATTCATAAAAGAGATTATTAAATTATCGTTTATTCATATTTTGTACTTTTGAATAAACATTAGTTCCTGCTTAGAGCTTCTTATTGTATTCGTCTTGCACATGCTGTACAATATTCAAAATAATATTTTAACATAAAAAAAAATGTGAAGCAATTTAATTAACAACTCATTCTATTTCAATAAAATTATAATATTAAATGTAATAATCTAAAAATAAATTAATTACATATGTAATTCGGCCTGTTATAGACTTTAGTAATCATATTTTTTGTGATTTTTGGATACGTTTTACGCTAACTTTAATTTGTTTCAAGGATGCGCTTATACTTTTGAGCTCAGTTTTTATTAATTTCAAAGTTTTGACGAATTAAATATAACTATGCAAGCAACATTTTTCTAATAAAACATTAGAATATAAAAATAAAAAATTTCTGAAACAAACTAATGTTTATCTAACCTTTTCAGGAGACATAACCGTGACTTTAATCTGAGTACAGCAGTCATTGACAGTTTCTTATTACAGGAAGCATTTCGGCTGTATTCGCTGCTAACTTTTGTTCTAAGTTAAATATATTAATCTGACAAATAAACTTGAGAAAATAGTCAGAGAAATTGATTGGCGAACTTGAAGCTTCAAATTCAATTAATAAAAGAATTATAGTAATTTGAAAATAGCAAAAACCGGAAAAGATCATTGTTTTACTATTCATCTGTTTTCTTCTAATTCTCCGTAGATATCTGTACAAGTTGCATCGTTCAACTGATATCTATGAAATTTCTAAATAAGTTAGGTGTTTCTTAGGTTAATTAAGGCTCTTGAAAACTTCAGCATAGTCGAAAAAGAATGGTAAAAATAAATAGTAATAAGTAAAAAATAAGTATAAATAAGAAAAATAAAAATAAATAGAATAAATAGAAAAAGTAAAAAATAAGAAATAAAAATAAATCGGAAGAAAGAGTCATTTTTCTCATTCTTTTCTTCCTTCTTTCTCTCCTCTCCGCAGACACTTCTATAGATTGCATCATTCAACCGATATCAATGAAATTTCAATATAGCTTATTTCTTATTTGAAATCCCTGAAAATTTCAGCATAATCGGCTCAGAATAAATGTGGGAAATGGGTGATCACTTCATTATAAATATTTCTATAGGCCTTTAATCAAAATTGTTCAATCAGTTTTAAAAAACGTTAGTTTTAACCAAATATTCTAATTCAAATAACGTCTTTTAAAAATTTTAGCCCAATTAGAATAAAAGTAAGAGGTGTAGAGACATCTCTAAAGCATACATTAATCTGACAAATAAACTTGAGAAAATAGTCAGAGAAATTGATTGGCAAACTTGAAGCTTCAAATTCAATTAATAAAAGAATTATAGTAATTTGAAAATAGCAAAAACCGGAAAAGGTCATTGTTTTACTATTCGTTTGTTTTCTTCTAATTCTTTCGTTGAATTGCTCAGGCGATTTCAACGAAATCTGGAATGTGTTAACTTATTGTTGTTATAATTTATTTTCAGAAAAATGATTTTATGTAAAAGTATAGTAAATGGAATCTGATCAAGAACATCTAATATGTAAAAAAATAAGTTAGGAAAATACAATTAAAAAAAAATAATGCAATTACGTCAACCAAAATAGCTGTATCTAAATTGTTACAAATATCCTAATTCTTAACAACTTAATAACCTATTTTTTATATTTTGTATGATTTTTATTAAATTGAACTATAGAATAAAATCTAAAATAGCCTTATGAAAATGATATTACAAAACAAATTCCGGAAATACAATCGTTGTTATCAAAATTAATTTCCACTTCCGTATTATTTTGTAATTCTATCCGAAATAATTTCAACTTCTAATTTTTTATTTATAAAATTCCCAAAGTTACGTCATTTACTTGAATATAGTGTAACTTATGTAGAAATAGATTTCACATTACAGTTTTTTTTTTGCATCGGATATCGAAATTCGATCATTTGCATCAATTTTTCTTATCTTCAAAGTGTTTTCTGTTATTTTGTTCTATTTATCTCTGTATATCATAAACATATCCAGTTTATATATTCCTGTTAAGTTATCAGACTTCTAGATTTGGTTTCTATGTGTAATTTAAAAATTTTGATAAACTTTTAAAAAATAATGCCAACTATAAAACATCACAAGATTACTTTTAGTCAAACAGTCATATCACACAAAGGAAGAAATCAAAACCAAAAACAAATGAAGAAATTAATGTATAATTACACAAAGAGAAAATTAGTTGAATAAAAATTATCTTAATTTTTGATATTTCGTATAAGTTTCGATTTGTGATTGCAGTTTTAATATCGGAAAAAAAATTCAATTTAATGAGAACGATTTAGATCTTTAATTATAAATTTCTAATTATAATTTTATACAAATGGATATTAAATAATATATCAAAATATTAACACTTTTTTACATATTTTATAACGAATAATACTTTTTATTGGTTTAAATATATATTTCTTGTAATATTAATAACAAAAATATTATCATTAATATAGTACTGTACTTTAAATAATGTGCTATGTTGATGATAATAATTGATTTAATGTACAATATATTACAGTATTATCAATACTATATTGATAGTAACATTTAATATAGGCCTACTATATATTATTATTAACATCAAACAGAAAGTTATCTCTTGATTATTTCTTCATCCCAGAGACACAGACTCCTACTTGGCTTGTCCTTCGGGTTACGAATGAGGGAAATATAGTATTAACGAATAATAAAAAGAGTGAATCAAAATATATAGTAGAGAAGTAGCAAGATGACTGCATTTTTGCTATTAACTTCCATGGACAGAACAAATTAGAATGAGCTATTAGATGTTTAATGCCTACGAGAAAGCCGACGCATTTGCCAATAACTATTTAGAACAGATATGAAATCAGCGATATGATCAACTAAACAAGTTCATCATTTGGCTGTAATTAATATCAGCTCTCTTGATCCATATGAAAATAAACAAACAGAAAACACACAGAAATGCAACAAACAACAAACAAACAGAATCAAATACAAGAAATTGAAGAACAAAAGCCAAACAAGATTGGCTGAATAATGCCAAATTGCTGATGAGTACTACAATATAAAACAATATACTGCATAAAATAATTAAAACTCTCTCAAAAAGCTTAATATCTATTCATAAGTATGAAGGATACATGTGTTAGAGAAACAGGTAATTTAGAACAAATCAGGCATATCTGGACTGATTTAAAAAAAAAAAACAAAAAATCTCTTTCTACAAGAATGACCTTGATTACAACAGCCAGATTACAATAACAATGATCTGGAAATCTTTGCTAGCGAAGTCACTAAAGCTGTAGATAGATAACTAATGCACTAAAGCT
Source organism: Androctonus mauritanicus (assembly GCA_011317285.2). Lineage (NCBI taxonomy): Eukaryota > Metazoa > Arthropoda > Arachnida > Scorpiones > Buthidae > Androctonus > Androctonus mauritanicus. The sequence goes on from WUQG02410840.1 coordinate 12,097, forward strand.
GTAGATAGATAACTAATGATAAAAATCCCAGATATTGATAATGTCCAGAATGAGCTCTCGAAAATGGATGAAAATATAACGAAAATTATAACAGTATATTTTCTCACAACACTTTATAATAAAGTACTTTTTAACTGTTAAAAATGCCATAAAACTGGAGAATTTGGAATTATAATTCTAATAATTGGTGATCCCAGAATCTAGAACAATTATAGCCCAATTAATAATTTTATTTAGCCATGTGTATAAAATTTTTATGCATATCATACAAAATAAAATATATGCATATATGAGGAATTTTTAAGAGATTTTTTTCATATTGGATATTCAACAATAGACCACATTTTTATATCAACTTGCACAGTATAGCATAATGAAAATAAATACAGATATCCCTCCTGTGAGGAATAGGAATTCGAGTTGGATATGATGTGTCTTTTCTCACTTCTAAATCTCCAGTTTTTTTTTTTTTTTTTTTTTTGTTGTTGTTCAGAAAAAAGGAGAGACGTAGAAAGGAATTTGGACGAGGGAGAGAGACGCACTGATAGGAAAAATACGATAACGTAGCGTATAATAATATCATCAAACTCGTGGACTCTTGTCCTCTATAAAAATAAGTCATAATGAAATAACACACGCAGGTGTCGGGTAAAATTAACGAGAAGATGACATCTAAAACAATAACAGATAAACATCCTACCTTTCTCCGGGAAGGGTAAAAGGAAAGGTCAGTGTTACTGGTGCTCATATTTAAGAGCTCAGTTCGGATTGGGAGGTGCGGTCGTCCTTACACGAGTCTTGCTCGGAGACAGTTTAAGGGAAGTTGAAGGTTGATAATAGATTCAGAAGTTTAACTTTTATCAAGTGGAAGATTTCAAATTCACTAACAATCAGCGGCCATCTTCAACATAACTTTAAGGAATTCAACATGACAAGTTAACAGCTACGTTGCCACTCTAGTGTGTGTATGTGTGTGTTTCCTATTTATTTTTGTTAATTGTGGGCTAAAGACTGTTATGTGTAACGTCTATCGTCATTAAATAGGACGACTAGTGATTTATTCCATCCAAGCACAGGTATTTATTCTTCGATACATCGACATTAAGCTAACGTCGCAACTCAATAATATAAAGAAATCTTTTTTTTTTAAATAAAGGAAGTTATTGGTTTATTTAAACCGTAGTCTCTGTGTCGTAAAGCCTAGCCTCATCACTTGTCCTTACCTGCAACAAAGCCTGTCAGTTTCGTCTTTCAGTCCTGCGTGCTTCACATTCACAATGTTCATAGATGTGTGTGGAGCCTATGGAGGAACTGTGGCATTAGGATATATTTTATAACCAAAATACGGATATGTGGCGCTTTTGTCAATAAAAATGAGAGGAGGAAATCTCCAGTGATGCAATAATTGACAATAATATGGTTTATGAAATTATATCTGAATCCTTTATTTTGAGAGATTTCTGTAATGCTATCACTGAGCAGTTCATCCAATACAGTCAGAGGATAAACACTTTGAGTATTAACAAAAATGTCTCATCTTCTAATGTTGAAAATGTTCCTTTTTGATTGCACAAACGGATTCTTCTTTGGATCAGTTCTTCTGTGTCTTTTTATTAATATTTCTTCTTGATTTTTTTCTTCTTGGCTTCCTTTGGTGCATACATGCACACACACACACACACACACACACACACACACACACACCATCTTTCTTGACAGATCCTTTATATCGACTGCGTTGACTCTCTCCTCTTTCTCTAAACTTTATTTTTCTTCTATTTTGTTTTTATTAGGTCTAATATTTTGTTTATATCATTACATTCTTGACGACACCTGGATACAATTCGATCTGGCTTCATCGCCATATATCTCATATTTACTTTGTGATTTATGTTGTTATATACAAAAATCTCTGGTTAAATGATATGCATTAGTTGTTTGTTTATCACTGCTATAATTTAACACCTTTCTCTGAATATTTATCTTTCTTTATTATTTTATACATAGATATTTTTGTTATTTATAATTTTATATAGTCTAACCCCTTTTTTTTATTTAGAGAAGATTTCACATGTGATAAACTCTGTCCGCCAATCCATTTTATAAATATGGATTTTTTTACATCTTAATTAGTTTATATTTTAGTAGATAATTTAACTATTTTAAAATATTTATAAGTTCTATTAATTTTTAAAATAAGGTGGCTAAAACACTGCAAACTCATTTCTATGAGTATTTATTATTATTTTTTGTGTAATTTTTGGATAAAAAAATGACATTTATTCCATAGCGAAAACTGTTTTATACATATGACAATTGTAGTAAAGCAACTTTACTTTTAATTTTTAATTTAATACTAATTTTACTATGATCAACTTTATTTTGATTTAATTGATTTTTATTTGTAATCTGAGTATTTTCTAAAAGTATTTTTGACTATAATCTGAAAATCATCTCTTAAATAAAGCATAATTTTGACATCCATTTCTTGATAGCAAAACTGGCAAAAAAGTACAAAGTTGATAAAATAAATATGACAGATAAATATATGTAATTTATTGTCTAACTTACAAAGGTAACAGAAACACCCCTATTTTTCGTATGGAGAATACATTGTTCTTTCATACAATTCATACAAAGGTCTCCGTGGTAATTCAAGGTCTTCCCTTGAAAGCAATTCTTTCTTCCTTTAATAGAAAACAAAGATTATATTTAAAAGACATAAAAATTAAAGAAAAATCAATTTCCAAAGTAGAGAGAGGTAAAATAATATCTGATTAATCATTAAATTATATAGCCTATATCATCTAAAACCCCAATATTATAATTATTAGGTGCGTTGAGTAACAAAAAATTAATGTTAGCATTTCTTAAAAGTCAATAATTATATTGGTTATGCAAACATAAGCAAAAAAGAGGTTATAAACACAGTTTGGCCATTTGATTTCTCAATGAACTGGAATCACAAATATTTGATAGATAGTTTGTTTAATGGCATACATAAGCATCACAAAATTTTTGATAGAAATTTTGAACCTCCTACAATAAATAATATGTAACCTTGCAAAAAATAATATAAGGCTCTTGTATCTTGCAATCTTTTACCCATTGTAATCCATTAATAAAAAACCTTAAATCTACCTAATAACTTTAATAATTTAAAATAAAATAAATTATATAAAGATAATACATTTAAAATTTGTTACTATATAATTCTGCTTATAACTTGATTGGGTAGTGATGATTTTCATCTAAAACATAGCCCTTATTGTAAATTTCAAGAAATTATGGCTGTTATTAGTTATCCAAGACAAAAATAACTTGTAATATATAATTTTTACCCATAATAATGCTTGTTTTTTTGTCTTGGATGACTAATAACAGCTAAGTTATTTAAACATTGATTAATAACAAATACTTGAAAGCTATCTATTTGATTTGTATTTCAAGTTTTAAAGAATGCAGTTACATATAATTTTAACTTTCAGCATGATTTTTTATAGAATTCAGTTGAGCAATAATTTCCAATAATTCTTAGGTAAATTGAATATCTAATGAAATTTGAATGTCAAAGACATGGCAAATTTTGTTAATGTGATCCCATTTATGTCATAAATTAATCCTTTGGAATCCAGGCAGCACATTGTGAAGAATTTGAACTTATTTACAAATCCTTTTTTCATTTTAAACCAGGGATGGTGAACCTAGACATCCTGTGGCAGGTAGGGCGGTAACAGGAGGGCCAAAGTTTACGTTTGCGCACTTAAATATTATAGTTACGTTGATTAAACAAGTACTTTCAAGCACTAGATGTAGAGTCTTTATCCTTAGAATTGATTAGATTTTTATCCTTGCTACGGAGGTAAATATTCCAAATCTCTCGAAAGTTGGACCTCAATTCATTAACGCGTAATGAATCGACGACTGTAGCGTTGTCCCATATGACAGACCATCCTTTGAGTAGGCCGCTTGCTCTAGAGCTGTATTTTCCCTGTTGTTTCGTATGTCGTACCAGTGCTACTGCATACGTTCCTTCAGGCATCGTCTTGTTATTCCGATGTAATAGGTTACTGGCTGGTCACGGAATCGACTAACGGTATCTCATATACCCCGCACTTCTATTCTTGTCATTGCGTATTTTTTGGAATACTGTAGCATTTCTT
>WUQG02410851.1:0-16254 GCA_011317285.2 Androctonus mauritanicus
AAAAGAATGTCTAATAGAACATTTATTTCAAAACAAGAAAGAACTACATCTGGATTTAAGATATCAAAAGATTGTATAATGCTATTTTTGTGTAGTAATGCATTGGAGGATTTTATGACGAAACCCATGTTAGTTTACAGGTCTTTTAATCCCAATGTACTTAAAGGTGTAAATAAAAACATATTACCAGTATATTGGAAAACAAATTGAAAAGCTTGGGTAACTGGAGATTTATTTAGAGAATAGTTTCAAAATTGTTTTGTGCCAGAAGTTGAAAATTATTTAAAGTAGGAAAATTTAGATTTCAAAACACTGTTACTATTAGATAACGCTGAGTCATCCTAATGTACAAGTACTGTTTCTACCACCCATACTTCTGCATTGCTCTAGCCATTAGATCAAAGTATTATATATACCTTTAAAACATGTTACATCAGAAGATCATTACAATGAATTTTAGACATAATTGATTTGAAATCTATTGATGTAATGGAAGCCTGGAAGCAATTTTCAATTGCACACTGTATTAAAATCATATCCCTATCACCGAAAGAATTAAAAATATCAACATTAAATGCATGTTGGAAAAAGATATGGCCAGCATCAGTTCAAACAGAAAACGTGTTTAAATCGTTACACAATGGTTGTAATTGATATTTGGGTGTATAATAACTTATATCCATTGTTATCATGATATTTTCCTATAGAGATGATATCTTCTAATTTTTTGTATACAGATTTGAATTCTAATTTATTTGAGATGATGAGTCAAAGTATTAAGAAAACATAATTAATGCTTCCAGTTTGAATATTTCGAAACTTCAGAAAAAAGTTCACACTTGAATGATCACAAAAATTAAAATGGCCACTAACTTTTCCAAAACACTAAACTTCATGCCTGTACATTTTAAAGTCTAACATCTCAAAGAAAAAATTGACAAGGGCTGACCTCACAACTGAAAAGATTTTCATAAGAGAAGTTGAAAATGATGAGAGAATAAAATAAGATCTAATTCCTTTAGAATTCTCTTCTTGGTTTTCCTTCCACTGTTTTCATTGAATATTGGGTAATTTTTTCATTCTATTTGTTTAGAAGTTTCAAGCCTTTTCCTACAATTTTCTGTTAATGTCATTCAGTTTTCCCATAAAATATTGTTTTAAAATATTTGATTAATAAGTAAATTGTATTAATTTTTTTTAATATAATACTAAAAGATCTGATTTATTATTTAGGACATCAATTAAAATGCCAAGAGCAGTACCTTTTGAAAATGAACCTGGATTTGTCGGAATAAAATTTTGTCAAGAATGGTAATAAAAATTTGTTTCTTGTGTAAAATAACATTGTATAGCATTCATTTAATATTTAATTTTTAATTTTAAAGCAACAACATGCTGTATCCAAAAGAAGACAAAGAAGTGAAAGTCTTATTATATGCAGTAAGAAGTATTTTGAATTTTCATTAAAATTTTTAAAATAATTGTAGAAAAATAATCATATAATGCAGTGGTTTCCAAACTTTGTGTCTGCACCTCCCTTTTTTCATAAAAAATTGGTATATCCCCATTTTCATATTAGTCTAATTTTATAAATACTTTCTACTTACAAAACAATAGTATCATATTTTTTATATATAAAGTTCTTATTATATCATAATAAATATATATATTTTTTATGTATAATTTTTAATACAATTGAACAAAACTTACAAAAAAAACAATACATGCTTATAATACAACATAATGTTTAATGCCATGGGTGGGCTTGTTTTTATTAATACAAATCTCAAATTGCGGTGTCATTGAAGCTATCTCTCTCTAATTCTTTTTCAAACACTAAATGAGATTAATATTTTATCTTTTAAACAGCTGCAGCAGAAAGTTTCTGGATACACGGATATATGTATTTATAATCTTTTGCTGATTCATTTTTTCAACACTAATTTGAATTTATTTTTTTTTGTTTGTCTCAGAAATAATGTTTTTGTTAATTCTTGTGCAACCCCTTTGCAATACACTAATGCCCCCTAAGGTGGCATTGTCCCACAGTTTGGAAAAAACTGATATAATGTATTAAATCTTTTTATTATTATTAATATGGTCAATCCCTGATATATATTACTAATTAATCTGGAAAACCATCATTTAAGTCAGAAATCAGTTTTCCATAGGAATCAATGGTATGAAGAGCTAAACTGGTATTCAACATTAAGGAAAACATTAGATTGTTACATGATATTGAAATATTATGTGTGTACTGTATTTAGAATTATACTATCAGGTCATCCTATAAATAATGTCATTTTTTTGCATACCTGAAGAAAACAAACAAAATTTATCTGGAACAGATCTTTTAATCATAATAAGTGAACAGTGAACAATGGGAGAAGGTGACTTACAACTTTTTTCACTGTTCAACAAGTTTTTGAATGCCAGACTTTTTTGGATCAAAATCAGTGAGATTTTGATCCAAAAAACTCAGATGGTTTGGTGCACCTCCTTGACATTTCAAAATTTTTCCCCAATAAGGTAGTGTTCAAGGCTGCAAAAAATAATTAGATGGTGCATAATCAGGGAAATATGCTGGATGGGGAAGTTTTCCCATCCAAACTCCTGCAACTTGGCACAAGTCATTCTGCCCATGTGTGATTTCATGTTGTCCTGTTAAGTAACCATGCCTTTATGATTAAGAGTACTGGGAGTTTTTCCTGCAAAGCAGTACATAGATGCTCTAGCTGTTGACAATAGACATCCTTTGTAATTGTTTGGCTTAGTGACAGAAACTTGTAATGGATTATAACTTGCATATCTTATCAAACATTCAACAAAACCTTATGTGGAAAATGTCCAAATTTAGCCACTACTGCAGGCACAATCTGTTTAAGTATAAACATCAGTGGTTTCCTAATGTTGTGATACAAAATCCATTTTTCATCCCATAACCACTCTTTTCATGGGAGAACAAGGAATTGCAAATGTCCACATGTTATCACAGATTTTGTGGGGTGAACTCATGAAGTACCCATTTACCTAGTTTTGATACATAATGAAGGTATTTTAGATTTCTGTGAATAGTTGAATGGGATGAATGGACAATTGTGATCAATTCCTTGACTGTTAGCTTTGGATTTCTCTCAACAGCAGCTCTCAGCACATCATTATCCAATTCAACTTTTGCATTGCATATCCATGAAGTCCTCTTCTCCAACTGGAATTTCTGGAACCATTCTTGACACTTTGACATTCAAGATACTCTGCCCATATATGATATTGATGTTTTGTGTCAAATACAGTTTTTGTTTGTCCTTAATTAAACTCATACAACATAATATGCCTTATGTGCTTTTCAGATATTGCCATTCTTATAGACTTCAATAGTACAAAGTATACACATATAACTGTTATTTTCTGCCTCACATTGCATGAAGAGCAAGCCTTGTAATGTGTCTTATCATGTCCTTTATCTGCTTCATCAGAAGTAGTAGCTCTGTGGGGCTGCAAAAAACGATATTATTTATGGGATGACCTAATATAAAAATTATTTGCAATATGTTGTTTATAAGAATGTTAATACTTTTATTAATTTGTTTTTATATGTAAGAAATGTATAAACAAAATTTTTATGGTATTGCAATATATTGTATTACAAACAGTTCTTTCCCATATTTATTTACATGATTTGCTTTAGAAAAATTCAATTAGATTATTTTATGAAAATAAACTTATCTGCCGTTTATAAGTTTTCTTGGAAAAAAATCAGTTCATAAATTTTTAATCTTTAAACTTATGCTTTTAGACCAGCAGTTCTCAGGGAAAATTTGTGTATCTGTCAATGCAATTATGAGTTGTTGTTGGTGGCTGCACTGATCTGGAAGTTTTTGATAGTTGCAGGATGACAATGTGGTAAAGCATTTGCTGGCCATCTGAAGAAAAGTATTCAATTGCACACTTTTAGATTTTCCAGGAAGAGACTAAGATCAGCCCATTAAAGGCCCTTTTTCAACTTTTTGGTTGACTAATCCATGGTGGACTTCAAGTATGCTCCACTATCATATATATCTCTTGTAAGATTCAATAATATGAAGAATTAATTTAATCCAACTTTAATGTAATAACAATTAATTTTTATAGTAAGTAAAAATAAAAAATCTTATCCAATCACTTAATTTTTATTTCCAAAAAAATCATTTTTTCAAATAAAAAATGATTGAAAGATATGGATTTGGATTATAAAAAATAAGATTACTATAATCATACTTTATAAATTACTTCTGTTAATTTATTCTAAATAGTTTGCTGGGAGTAGGGCAGGCAAACAAAATACTTGCCTTGGGTAAAAAATATGGAAAGGTGCAAAAATATTATCAATACAAAAGAAATATTCTCTTTACTAGGGGGTGCAGTTTTTCCCTCAATTGTCAAAATCCTGTCTCTGTTATAGAATAGTTCTATAAATACAATAAGAATTTAACAGTTATATTGACATTTCCTTAAATTCTGTTGTCCATGTTAAAAAATTTTTTGTTGTTGTTACATTTGAGAACTACTATGCTAAAAGGATAACTGTAAACATTTTCTCCAAGAGGGATGAATAAATAGTCTCTCTTTTAGAGGAGTTTGTTTAGTTTTCAAAAATCTGTCAGAATGAAATAATGTGAATGTCGAGAAAGTAAAAGTTAAAAAGATAACTGCATTTCTGTACTGGATTTTTTTATAAATGAAAAATTTTGATTAAAAAAATTTCCTAGTATAAGAGATTTAGCTTCAGAAATTTCATTGTACCTAAAATTTTTTGTCCTGTTATAATATAATATTCTTATTAATTTATTAACTTATTTGTACTTAATTGCTCTTTTCAGCAATTATCTATAACCTATATGTATAATTCAGCACAATTGAGCAGACCATCAGACTTCTCATGAAGAATATTTATAATACAAAGGAACACTTTCGGCCTTTATGGCTATCTACAGCTTTACATATGTTGTTCTATGATTCTAGAATTTGTTCTAGAAGCATAGAACGACAATTGTGCTGAATTGTACATATAGATTATAGTATAATACTCTATATAATACATACAAAATTTTATTTAATTTTAAAAAATGTTTCATTTTTATAATTAAAGAATTTCTCCACTAGATGCTAGCATTTTTTGTTGATACAAAATAAATAAATTGTTGATTGGTTAATACTATTAATAAATGAAATAGTATAAACAAATAAGCACAATGATGATAAAACTGGACTGAATAGGATTCCCAAAAATTAAACAATTTCTATTCAGGGCAATGTATATAGTATAGATTACAGGTATTCTTTCACCTGCAATGGTGATGTTACTGAAAAATTTAGTAATTTGGGTCAATACAGTTCCAGGATTTGACTTCAGATCCAATAGTATGATATAGTTGCCTCAAACATTTATACACTACAAAATCTTTGTAATGTTTTGAATAAAATGAAAAATAACTTTTAACAAAAATTTATCCTGTGCCAAAGTTTTCTCCTCAGAATAGGAAATAAATCAAGAATTATTTTAAAATAATCCATTTTAATTTACAGAAAATTCATCAAACAAAAAATAATACACAAACCGAAAGTATTCAACTCTTTCAATTAAAAATAGTATCATCCACAGAGTGCATAAAAATTTACATATTTTCATGTTATCAGTATACTAAGAGTTTTCTAGAATATTTTAAAATTAACAAAAAAAGTATAGAAGAGGCTGTATTTCCTTCTGTATTCAGTTAATGGTAATAGTCTGCATGGGCAAAGTTAGAGTTCAGTGAAGATCTTTGAATGAAGAAGAATGAGACATTTGTAGAAAAAACTCTATCCTTACTGTGAAACATGGTGGTGAGAGTATTGTGTTACAGGTTTTTTTTTTTTTGTAAACTGGACCAGAAATTTGGCCTTTATACATGGCACAATGGATTTTCTCATCTATCAAAAGAATTAACTGATCATCTGAAGCCTCTGCCAAAAAACTTGATTTATGCCACAATTGATTGTTCTATGATAACAATCCCAAATGTTTGTCGAAGAAGAACAAAATCAATGTCTGGAATGGTCCAATTAAAATCCAAATCTTAATCCACTAGAGCAGGGGTCGGCAACCTTTTCTGGACGGTGGGCCATTTTCAAAAAAAAAATTTTAAAGCAGGCCGCACAGTCAGGCTTTTTTATTTTTAAGTGGGCTGCACAGTGTTATTATAGACATCGGAAAACAAAAAAAATTCTAGGGATAGGGTAAATATTCCAATGCCAATCCTAGTCTCGCTTTTTTGTGAACATTTGTCAACCAATCGTTGACAAATGTTCACAAAAAATCGCTGGTCGATGGTGATAGTAACCGAATTCTCTAAATCGATAAAAAATAATAATACAGTCAATAAATATATTTCATACTATAACAAATAATAATAATATAATAAAAAATAAAAAACCTTCCTAATTTTTACTTTATCATATAAAAATTATACTGCTTGGTGGGCCACACAAAAACTTGCAAAGGGGCGCATGCGGGCCGCGGGTTGCCGACCCCTGACATAGAGGATCCAGGTTCATTTCCAGATTTTTTTCAGATTAGATCAGCATTCTCAATTTGTGACCATGATGCTTTTTCTGTGGCTTTCATTGTATTTATTATAAGTGCAAGACCATATATAGAAGATATTCAGAAAAATGGTCACAATTTTCATGAAATATTTGAAAATTACTAAACTTTAAGTGTTTTAATAAATTGTATTGAAATTCACTAAAGCATAATAGATTTGTAAATTAGAAGTGAAAGTTTTGTATTGATAAAATTCTATCATTACAAATGGTTTTATAACTTGTGAACATGAGTTGCTGCATATCATTAAGGAAATTAATATATAAATATTATAGTTAAAATAAACAATTTTTCAGATTTTTTTTATCTCGTATAAAAAATTTTTCTTATAATGCATTATAAAAAAAATCTCCAAACAACCAGAGATATTCTTTTGAAGAGATTAAGTTTAAGACTACTGAATTAGATTCAGTCTTGAGCCTATGAATTCCATTCCTTATGTTACAACAAATCCATCAGTGGTTTTGCAGATTAATTGAGTGAATATGCTTTTGAATATGCTTTTTGTTTCAATATTAAGGACCCAGAATCAAATCTATTTCCAATTTGAAATATATAAATGAGGATTCCAGATGATGTAAAATAGAATAGATGATGATTCTGGCACTAATTATACTGTTTTCTTTTAATAAGGAATGGTTTTAAGCAACTTTTGAAATATTTCCTCATTATAAATAATCTTTTGAATATGGATAAAGCTCATATACTGAATTTTCAGCACAAATTATATTTGCTCCTATATTGGAGCCTCATAAAGTAGGGTTGATCTCTATAAGTTTTTATTTATAGATTTCATTATATCATGAATAGTATGTTTATTATGTATTGATTAAATATTTCAATTTTCAGATATAATTTCAATAATTATGATAACTACTACTGTTTTGGAAAAAGAATTATACTATTTTAATTTCAAGAATTTTAATATTTTAGGTTGCAGTTCCTTCTCTTGTTTACACACTTCAAAATAATTTAATTTATGTTGGTGCTACTCATCTTGATGCTGCAACATGCCAAGTAATATAATAATATTTTTAATTTTATAGTTTATAATTTTTTATAGTTATATATATTTATTATTTTTAATAATTATTTATAGTTTTATAACTATATATAGTTCATCCATACAAAACAACCCTATTATCAGAATATTTGCAGAAAAAAAACTATAATAATGTTTTGGTCTCCAAATGCTCTTCAATTGTTAACAATATTGGAATACAAATATAAATGCATAGAACATGTACAAAATTATTTTGAATATTTAACAGTTTTTTTTTTTTTTTTTAATTATAAAATTTTAACTTAAGTAACTTACTAACACAAAACTTAATTACTTTAGCAAACAGTAAGTTTCAAGCACTTTAATTTAAACCCCTTGAATGCCTTTGCTGTCTATACACATCAAGGCTGTGGAACTAAAAATAAATAAAAATAATAAAAAATTCAGTCCTGATTTTATTAATCAAGCTTTTGCAGATCGGTTTTTTTGTGTGTGATCAGTGAAAATAAGCCCTGTTGATGGTAAGTCTTAAATTTTTTCAGTTGCCAAAATATTTTTTTAAATTATGTGTAAACAAATATTGTTTATATTTGAACACCTCAATAGAATTTGATATTTTTATCCCATCTTTTCAATTTTATAATTTAACCTATCAAACTCATTCCAATTATGCTATTCAATAAATGATATTTTGGAAATTTTTGGAAAAATCAAATTTTTCTAAAAAAAAGCTATAAAATTCTGAAAATTAAAAAATATTGTAAACAATAAGAAAATACTGGTTAATTCTGTTAAAATAAACTAAAATTTATCAGAATTGTTCATTTTTTGTTTTAATTTCACCAAAATTTTGAAGAAAATTGCAAAAAAAAAACAAAACATAAACATCCTCAGGCCATTTAAAGGGGTGCTTTTATTGCTTTATAGCAGCCAGTCCTTTCCCAGTAAATTGCATTCAAGCCTGATTTGCACATAGCTAAGTGGCATTGGATTCAGAGTTATAATACACCAGCAGCTGTCCAATTAGAGGAGCAGAAAACTGCTTTCAGAATAGATAAACTGCAGTATTGCAAAAACTGAAGATGGACTAACAGTTAAATATTTTTTGGTTCCATATATAGTATTTTATTTTTCATGTTATCTAATCTAATATAAAGTTTATTATAAAAATATTATGTTATTAAAATTGAGAGATGCTATAATTAGCAATTATGGATTATATTTCATCCAAAAAAGTATAGATATTCTAAGTGATCTTCATTTGGATAACATAAAAGAGAGAACAACATGCTTATTTCTTGAATAATATTTTTAGTTCAAGAAATAAGCTCATTGTTCTATCTTTTATAAATATTCTATCTATTATAAGCAATATTTCAAATAAAATATTGGCAATTAATTGACTATATTATTCTAATTTAAAAGTTAGAATAATGCATTTATAGATTGCCTATCATAAAATAAGCTAAAATGCCTATTTTATCTTTCTGTATTGGCTGAACTATCACTATTACTTCCTATGAACAGTGATATCATGCTGACTTATTATGGAATGATAAGCCTAGAATAAAGTACCACCAGAGATGTTCAAGATGAATAAAATGCTAATAATAAACCATAATCTAAATAAGGAATATGTTGGATTTACTAACAAACATTTAAAATACAAAGTAATAGATAATAAAAAAAATGTGGGATATTTAAGAATGAATACAGATTTGTGCAGGACAAGTTAATATGATATAAGTGTTTACTAGTGTGCTAAGATATCTTTGACTTCCTTATTTTAATACTGTTAAAATAAGGAAGTCAAGGATATCTTATGAGAGTCAAAAAATAATTATTTCTTAAGAAATAATTATAGCTTAACTTTAAGTGAAAATAATTTATAGATGTTCCCCAACTAATATAAATTTAGCTTTACATAAAACATTTTTATATAAAAAATATTTTGAAAATCATCTTTAGTGTGCAGTACTATATTGCAATTTTATATTATAGTATTTCAACAGTACTTGTGATAATATTATAATGATAATGTTGTTATCAATAATTATATTATTACAAAAGCAAAAATTATATGTTATAAAAGAATCATAATAAAAGTCTTATAATAATTTATACATAAGTATGATACTTATGATAATTATATTGTATCTCCTGTCTTGTAGATATGCTATACATATAAGATATAATGTAATTAAATTACCATAATAATTAATTAATGATTTACATAAGTAAATTTGACTTAGTTTTGCAAAAAAATACATTTTATATAATTTAAAAAGCTTTTGTAAAGAGAGAAAAAGAAATAATCTTTTTTCAATATTCTGATGCATAGAGATACTGTTGTAGTGGATAGGCATTTTAGTTGAAACCTAATCCATAACCAGCAATAATATTTCTTGATTTTAGTGTGTTTAATATTTTTATGGAAACTTTTAAACTGGATATCAGTTATTATTGAAATTATTTTGATAGATAATAATATGTTTCCTTAAAGATAATGAAATATTTAATTATAATTTTAATACCTATCTCTTAGTGTGTTGATGTAACTGTAATTAATATTTACTGATGCAAAATAATCAATTTTAAATATAAATATTAACACTACATATAACTTAAGAATAATGACAATGAAATAGCCAGCAAGAAGATGAAAATATTTCAACTTTAGTTTTTGAATTCATAGGTTATGAATGTGTATTTATTTGTATGATTCAATATATTTAAGTATTTTTTGTATGATTCATTGTTAAGAATTTTTAAAATTAACTTTTTAATTTTTTTATTTCAGGTTACATACCAATTAAAAATTTTAACAACTGCTTTATTTTCTGTTGCAATGTTGCATAAAAGACTCTCAGTATTACAGTGGATTGCATTATTACTTTTATTCTTGGGTGTTGCCCTAGTACAGTTGGCCCAAATATCTGCTCCTCAAATAAATTCTGCAGGTAGATTACAATATCCATTTATTGGATTTACAGCAATTTTTATTGCTTGTTGTTTATCTGGATTTGCTGGAGTTTATTTTGAGAAGATTTTGAAAGGTAGTGATATTTCTGTATGGATGAGAAATGTTCAGTTGAGTACTCTTGCCATTCCTTTTGGACTTTTAACACTTTTCATCAGTGATTTTTCTAATCTTCAAGAAAAAGGATTTTTCTTTGGTTACAATGCACTTATTTGGATTGTGATTTTACTTCAAGCTCTTGGAGGTTTAATTGTTGCTGTAGTAGTGAAATATGCTGATAACATTCTAAAGGGATTTGCAACATCTCTTGCTATTATTCTTTCCTGTGTTGTGTCTGTTTATGCATTTAATTTTCAGTTAACATTGAAATTTGTTATTGGTGCTGTTCTTGTTATTGGATCTATATTTCTATACAGTAAACCATCTGGGAAATCAAATATGGATTTAAAGAAATAGTAATTAATATGATGACTAAAATATAAATAAATATTTTTTGTAATTATAAGGAATACTTTCTATTGATGTTATCTTTATAATCCAATATACTTTCTATTTGATATTCAATATAGATATGTGATTTTTTGAATAATTTTAATAATTATTTTAAATAAAAAACCATTTTTTTCATATTGATATTTATTAGATAGGAAGTTTAATGTTATGCTAATTGATCCATATATGTAAATTATATAAATAATCTGATAAGCATATGTTTTAGCATCAAATTCATAATGTTTTAGAATAAACATAATAGATGCATATAGAAACAAATAAATTGTTAGCAAATGTATCAAATAAAAAATTTGTTTTTTAATATATATTTGTATGTATAATGAATTTATAATAAGAAAAATTTCCAATAAACAAATATTTTTTAAAAAATTGTCAAAATTACATCAAATGAAAAATAATCATTTTTAGAAGTAGTTTTCAGTTTTATAAAATTATTTTGAAATCAGTTTTATTTAATTAAAATACAAAAAACTTAATAAAATTGATTTTTGTCTGTTCAAAAATCACAATAATTGTCAAATGAAATACAGTATTTTATGTAAAAATGCTTTTTAATTATTGTAAATATAATTACTTAAATCAAATTATATCATTTAAATGAAGATATTTTTTGATCAAATATGATATATTTTCTGTTTGTTAATTCCAAAAATAATTCTTATTCAGATCTAAATATTATGAATTATTATTCAAATTTAAATTTTTAAGAAGGTCCCCAACATATGTAGTTTCAGAGATGTGTGAATTCATAAATCTATTTTTGTTGAACTTTTATAAAATACAAATGTAAACTTCATTAAGCAATTTACATTTTACAAAATATCACTTATGACCTTAAATTTTCTTATCTAGGCTTAAAGTATGCTCATAAATTTCATTTGATCATTCCATTTGGTAATGCACCCATTCATGTATATTGTACTTAAACATTGTTGGACCTATGCAGAAATTTTTTGGACAAATTAACCATGCAAGTCGGGACCTACTGTATTATCTAATAAATAAAATATGTTGTTTTTCTTCTCATTTTGTTAATTTTATACTAGAAACAATATCATTTAAATTCAAATTTTTAAATGTTTTTCAAAAATTATTTATTTCTAATTAAAAAAAATAAATAATTTATATCCGATATCATTAAGTAAATATTTAATCTTTCAAATCAGTTGCTAATTTTGAATTTTAATAGATATTTGTTTACAATTAAAAAGTATTCATTATTATATTTTGCCTGAAAAAATTAACAATTTTTGAATTATGAAAGACAGTAATAACAGTATGAAAAAATATTTTAAATAGGAATTTTTAATTGGTTATATATAGTAATTGAATAATATCCAGATTTACTGAGATAGGTCCTTTATTTATTTATTATATTGATAAAGTTAGTGATGATTTTCCATGACTAATTTAAATTAATGAAATCAAACTATTTTTTATTACTATCTTTATTTTTTCAAAGGTGATGGTAAAAAATTAATAATAGCCCTTTAATGCAGAAATAGATTTTGTGTAAAAAACATTGTTAGATTCAGGGATTGTTAAAAAAAAATTTCCGTAATTAAATATTATTTGCAGTCTTGTAAAAAAGCATTATAAAACTTCAGTAATCTGGCATTTATAATCAGCAAATTGAATAGTCAAGCATCTAACAGACAGGTTCAACCATTAACTGAAAAAATTTTAACTGTGAGTCCATTCTGTCATTTTAGAAATTGTTGAATAGAGCAGAGTTATATTATGCTCTTAATAATATGTTAAATTATTTTAATATATCTAAAATTAAATCTATGAAAATCAGTCAAGGTGCCATATAACTTTTGAAATGTGTAATTGCTATGCGTTGATATAATTTTTATACATTTTATATAATATACAACAATTCAGATTTTGGCATATTTGCTAATAAATTTTAAAGATGATTTTTTACGATAATGTCAACTTTTCCATAATATTTAATTAAGTGTATGTTTCTAGATTTTAAAATTATTATTCTGACAATTATATTATTCAAAATTTTGTTGTTATATAAATTTTGTAATTACACATTAAGTATGTTACAACATTTTTAATCATTTTTTTAATATAGCTGTAACTGTTACATTTATTAAATGTAAAATAAGTAAAATAGATGTTATGTTCAATTTCTCCAGTTATAGTATTTTGTTGTTTTCATTTTAGATTCATTAACTATTATAATTACTTTAAAGGAAATAAATACTATATATACATTATAAAATTATATTGTTTATGTTTACATGTAACTAAGAAATAAATTCACACATATATATATGAATTTATTTATATCTATAACATCATCTAATAATTATATATATATATTTATTTATTATCATTTAAAACCTATCATATTTTTGATGTTATAAATGAAACCAAAAAGATTATTATTATAAAGTACTTTTGGATTAATACTCAAAAGTACTGTATAATAATAATCTTTTTGGTTAAATTTATAAGTTTGTTATCATGTGTTATGATTTATAGGTAAAAAAGAATATTTTTAATATATTTTATGATGAAAGATTATTCATTCACTCTAGTTACTATAAAAAAATAAATCCATTTGAATGCTAAAAAAAATATAAAACTGATATAATGATTATTATAATGTTATTAAATGACTGTTCTGCAGAATTATATTTAAAGTATTTATTTTTACATCTTTTAAATTTCAATTGTAACCTGTAAATTCATAACTGTTCATAACTAAAGAAAATCTTTAAATTTAAATTTACAGGTATTTTCTTTAGTTTTGAACATAATGTGTTTGAAGTTTATTCAAAAATTAAAAAGTTTATATTTCAAAATTTATTCTTATAATGAGCTCAGAATTATTGGACATACTTTATAGCATATTCTGTATTATGTAGTGTGTCAGTGGTTTCAAAATTTTTGTATTTGCATATTATCAAATATGTGAAAAAATTATTTATATAATCCTTAATGTAAATAATTGTTGATTTAAACCTGCTACATTAACAAAAACATATACTAGTGATTTCTATGTAGTCAAAAAATATACAATATGGAAGTATTGCACATTCTTATATACAAACAACTGTACTTATATACCATTGGCCAAAGCTTCAGATACTATTAGTGAATGCATACCATACTAGTAACTGATGATGTATATTACTGACTGATAATTAATGTTGTCTTTTGTCTCTGAAATAAATATAGTATCCAATGATAAGAATTTTTAATGGATGCTACCATCTTGAAATATTGTGTTGATATGTTAAACAATTAAATAGTTTTCTAATTTATTAGTAGTAGCTAGTAATCTTTACATTCTTCTGTCATAATTTTTTAAAATTTTGTAAAATTTTTGAATTTTTCAAAAATTTGAAAATAAAATATCTTGTTCATATAAACAAAATGATTATTACATATTTAGATATATATTTTGCATATTTGTAAATAGAGAAACACCTGTATAATATATATTCATTAAATATAGTAATATCTGTTTATAAACTCTAACATTCTTTAAACAAAAATTATGGAATGGTAATAATTGATAACAAATATAATGACAACCAAAAATATTTAAAAAATAATTTAAAGAAAAGTTTTGCAAAAAAAAATGCTAGAATTTGTACAGCATTTTTATAGTAAATAAAATGTGATTAATAAAATTATTAGTTTAAAAACAAATATTCTGATTTTAAATACAAAAATATGATTTTGCTTAAAAACTGTTTTATTTCATGAAGTTAAAAATAGATGCATTTAGATTTTTTTATCTTTCAGTTGAAATCACATTTAATATAAATAAAAAAATAAAATATTACATGGAGTGAATAAAAATATATAATTACATAAAAAAAAGATTATAAATTTAAATTTTTAATAAAATATTAATGAAATGAATAGAATCTTGTTTTTAGATTAAATATTTTTATGCAATGAATAATGCATCCAATTTTCTGCTATTAATTAAATTATAAGTTCATTTTTTATATATAATTTTCATGCTTTCAGAAAGTCTACTTTTTAAATTGCTCTCAAATGTTACCAAAAATATTTTCCCAAACTATGAGAATAATGCAATGTTACATTTACCCGTTAAATATTTTTTCAAAGTTCTATATAGAGTACATCCATAGCACTACTAGGAAAGCTTATTTTTCTCCTCATGAGAACTACTATATTATCTGTATAGTTTTCTTTCGTTTTCAATCAGTAAGAAGCGAATACTTATCGAATAGTTTTATCACTGACGGAAGGACTATAGCACGGGTGGCCAAACTGCGGCTCTTTAGTATCTTCAGTGTGGCTCCATACCATGAATATCTATAGTTAATATGGAGCAAATATATAATTAATTTTAAAATATATATATTTGTAATTTGTTTATTTATTGTAAAAGGTAGTATTCATCTATACAAAATAAATGCATTTGAAATATATAATAAACAATTTTTGAAACTATTATTGAGATTACTCGAAAAAACTGATGCCGCTTTTATTGATCCAAAAAGAAATTGATTGCGGCTTTCAACTATTTGAGATTCTCCTAAATGGCTCATAATGATGTGAAGCTGGGCTATGTATTATTTTCTTGGTTTAGGTTGTTTTTGGTTTATGATGGAAAGTATTCGAGTTCGGAACGTATAAAATCAATTCGTCGTCAAGAAAGAGCAATTATTTACAATGATTATGAATATTTTAAACTAAAGAATACATCCCTGCTGCCTTCGGTTACCAATCCCGTGGAGAGCTGCGCTCCTGATTTTTCAATTTGAAGATGGGATAATTTCCTGAACTCCAACAAACTAGTTTTAGCAGTATTTCTCTATACAGTATATGGAATGTTTTTAAATGAATTATCCTATTAGAAAAAAGTTGTTATTATTGTGTACTTAATAATAGTTCTTAAACAGCTGTCGAAAATTTAGGATTCTGTTTGAAAAAGATGTTTAAATAGAAATTATAAATCGCCCATGGCAAAAGTGACTAAGGCCCGGGCTCCACTATACCTGAAACGGAAAACTGAAACTGAAAGTGACATAGCTTCCGGTTTATACGCCGTATTTTCGCCAGAAACTCACCTGAAAATACAGTTTAAATAAATTTAACGTTTCAGTTTCAGGTCTAACTACGTAACCAATC
>WUQG02410862.1:0-16252 GCA_011317285.2 Androctonus mauritanicus
AAAGGAATGGGATGTATACAGTGGAATACGTTTATAGCGAAACGATTAAGACCGGAAAATTTTGAACAACCTATGTGTAAAATATATATTATATGTATGATTTTTGAGATATTACAGAGGAGAAAAAATATATATTTATATATAGGGGCCCCAAAGTCTAGTTCGTACCGGGACCCCTGATTTCTCTCGGCGCCACTGCATATAAACATAAAAAAGCCAACTTAAATTTAAAAAAAATAACTTTTATTAATTGTAAATTATCAAAAATTTTTCCGATTACAGATTTGAATATACTAGTTTGCATAAAAACTAAGAAATAATAAAATATAATTTATTTATATCTTATGATTCTTATCCGATTTATTACAATAGTCATTCATCTGTAATATAGAGTACTAGACTGTTTATCTAATGTCTGATTGTGATTTGTCATATGCCTAATCAGATTTATTGATTTCTCCTATATGTTTTGAATTTATTTCTATTCAGTTTATTTATTTTTATTTATTAATATTTTGTTATTTTAATATTTATTTATAATCAATAATATGATGGAATATATTCGTAAATATTTCATTTTAATTATAATTAATAAGAGAAGAATTATTCTTGAAAAAATAAAGAATAAAAATAAAAATCAGTTAAAAAGTAAACTTGTTAACATATTATAAGTAATAAAATATAATTATTTCATAGCTTAGTTTTAATAATTATAATAATTATTATTTTAAAGATTTTTTTCATTTCTTTTAAATCTTTTTGTACTGATATCAGAACAACAAAAATGATTCAATTAATTTGTTTTTTATTTCACAGTTTCACAGCAACCATTATTATCATATTTTTATTTTCAATATCAAGAAATAGCTTAAAAAACTAAAATCTAAAATATTAGAATAAATTGCATGCAATAGAAAAAAACTGATTTTATGGAGATAAGTAGAAAAATTCTGCAATAAGAAAAAGTAGAATACTGTATTTAAATAATAATTTATCATAAAATTAATTAGTATTAATAGACAAACAATTGATACTAGATTATTGCAATAAATATTTTTATGTATTCAATTTTTTATTAAAAAATTAATTATATGAAAAATTAATTAATGTCAGCAATCTTCATATGGTGATGATCAGAATAATTTCCTGAAAAAAAAAAAAAAACAGTATTTTAATGATCTAAAATAAGTTAAAAAAAACTATTACTATACCTGTATAGACTCTTTCACATTTACATATATGACTTTCATTCTTTTATAACAAAATGATAGTCATACAATTCATAAATCTTTTGACATTTGAATTATATAAAAATTGCTAAAATTATATGTGTGTTAAATAATAATTATAATATTTTAAAATAGATATATTACTAGCATTATTAGCACTACTAGATTTTTTCTTTTTATACTATCTTTAAAATCCAGGTTAAGATGATAGAGAGTACTGTATTTGCAAAACTCATCCTTGGCAAAAACTAAGTAACTAATTTTAGAGAAAATGCATTAAAAGAATTATAACTTGTTCAAGAATAAATTGTAGGTATTCTACAAATTTTATTATTTGATGAAATTAAAAAGAAAATCAAATTTAAAAATAATATAATAAATAAATTATATTATAAATGATATATTAATAAAAATGATGTAAAATATATTAATTTTATATCATTTACTTACATTTTTAAAAAACTACAAAAAATATAAAAAGCTTTAAATACTTCAATGAAGAATAGTAAGAGATATTTTGACATAAGAAAAAAATCTATATAGCTTATATTACTATATATTGATTTTTTTGAGTGCAATATGAATCATTATAGATATAAGATTTAATTATGGTAGAAATAATAAGTAATCTTTATTATTAAATGAAAATATAATTAAAATATATTATATATTTGAATAAATTAACAATTCAATTTTTATTAGTTGATCAGAAATAATCAAAATTATTTGAGACATGATTACTAAATATTGTATTTTAAAAGAACATACCTGTATTATCAATTTATCATAATTCCTTAGAAATTTTAGGAATTATTCTTAAATATTTCTTAAATTTAAGAATAATTTCTAAAATCTTATAATCTGGATTTTAAAGATAATGTCAGAAGTAAAAGTCTACTAGTGGTGATAATGCTAATAATATATCTATTTTGAATTTTCAGTACAATATTTCCTTATATTTAAGGAAATACTGAAATTTAAAATTTATTCCTTTAAAATTTAAAGGAATTTATTTCTGATATAAGAAGTAAATTCAAAGGAACAGAATAATAATACAAATGCAATATTGTTTTAGAAATATCAATGAATATATCTAGTTTCCTTTTAGAATAATGAGCATAATATATATATTAATTAAAGCATAGGCCTATATAGAAGAATTACTATATTATGTTCAAATTTTTTTTTAATATGGAACGAAAACGTTCTTCGATATATATTTACAAGTGAACTTATGCTTACAGTATATTTAATGCTTTACTATTTTCATTAAGCTAAAAATTTAGTATTTTAATATAAATGTCTAGTATTTATATAATACAGTATTTCAGTTTGTTGGAAATAACATTGAATACTTATTGTAAATTATAAATTTGATTAAAAGTAGCCAATATTAAACTTTTATTTCCATAAATGAATTAAAAAAAAAATTCGTTTTAAAGAAATAAAGTTCAAAACTGAATGATTTGAATATATAAATACTATGTAAAATACATGTTTTATAGACTTCTACCGAATCCGCCATAAGAAATCGAAAAATCTCTTTCATCGTCCTATTTTCATTGCAGGCTTTTTTTTTTTTTTTTTTGCATATTTACGCCCCTTTCCAATCAGGGAAATTACTAATGGGCGGGGCCAGTTTCAATCACTGGTTGCATCCACATCCGCGAAGGGGATCGCCGGGCCGAGCCCAGTACCCCGAAAAAACTTTTCAAGAGTCACCAGACCCCGGACGCGAACCCGGTTCTTCCTGCGTGGCACGCCGACAGCGTTATCAGTCGGTCATCCGGCAGCTTCATCGCACACTAATAACAGTCAGATCAGTTATTGTGATATTTTGTCTCAAAAAAAAAAAAATTCTAAGTTTAATTCCGATGATGAAAACTTTCGAGAAAAACAACTATGAAGTTTAGTTTATATTATTTTGCTCTTCAATAAAACTACTGTAAATACTTCATAATTTGATTACTCTTGATTCACTAGAGAAATAATATTACAAAATATCTTAATATATTTTACATTCAATTTTACATTAAAAATATTAACTAAATATAATATAATTATTCCGAAAAAATTGATAGAAGGCATAAACGAAATTAGCCTTTATGATAATGTATAGACACTTTTAGTTATCCACGGTTGGATTATCGGCTTGCGGATTAACCCCGGTTAATCTGCAACTAGAAAATGATGTTTAATTATTGACATTTTCTTAGATGCGATATCTGACAGATTTTAAAACATCCCAGATTTTTTTCTTTATTGTATCTTAGATAATTAGCAATCAAAATCAGAATCAAATTACAAATAATTCCTTGATGCAAATAAACAAATTCCTTGTTTTTTTTTTTTTTTCAATAAATGATAAAATATTTGAATATATGTATACAGTTTATTTTTTTAATATTAGATGCTTATTATCCGTAATTCCGATTTTTTGAGTATTTTGAGGATTTTTCTGGAGAATCGGTTAACCAAAGCAATTAATTTCCGATTACTTAGGTTAATCGAGAGTCTACTTGCTTATAAAAAATAAAATTATATTTAAATAATGTTAAAAATTCAAAATATGTAGCCTATTAGATTTCATTGCTATTATAAGTATTTTAGAAAAGTTTATTTTTAAATTAACTTATTTATTTTTGCTTTCCATAAAATTTTATTCAATCTAAAGGATTGTAAGAACCTAAATATTGATGTAACTTACTTTTAGTATCATGTTTAATATCCTGTCTATTTTTTGACGTGATGAAGATGAAGATTGATTATTTACTTAAACAATTGAAATAGAGTCAAGTTTAATATTTTGAGTTTTTATATTTTCTTATTTCAAAATACTTATAATTCATGATAATTAATTAATATTTATCTATACAATTTTAATACTTTCAAAAGAAAAAACTGAATAGATTTCGACCAAATTATTTAATTCTAACTTTTAATTATGTACAACATTTTGGAACTTAAAAATAAATCAAAGCATTATAAGAAGTTAATCACATTGTAAATAAATTAATTATTCAAAGACATTAATTAATTAATATAATTGAAAGGCAATTAATTAGACCGTGTCTAGGTAGTTTTATTTTATCATAAATAAATAAATTTAAAAAAAAAATGCTGCATTTCGTTTACCGAATCTCATTTTAAAGTAATAAGTTAAGAAAAAAATTATCGTTTAAGGTTAATTGAGTTTAAATATCTTGTACGTGTTTATTTTTTTTAGAAATTTTGACACGAAATAACCATTTTGGAGTAATTTTGAAATTCGAGTTGTTATCGCTGATTTTGATGGAGGATCGATTTTTTGACCTTTCACATTTGTTTATAAATCATGACGCAAATTTAAGTTATTGTAGAAGAGATAACAGGTCATTGAAAGGAGTTATTTGTCATTTTAAAATGTTCCTTACGCCGAATGCCGAAATTCGTTAAAATAATAAAAAAAAATTCAGCTAATAATATGCTTTATACCTATAGTAGTTCTTGAACTATATTTGAATTATTGAAACATAATCTAGAAAGAAAGTAAGTAAATCTAAATTTATGCAGGTAAAAATTATTGAAAAAAATTAGATGAGAATTAAACGAGCGTTTTACTTAATATAAGATTCAAAACACAAAAACGGTTTCAAATAAGTTATAAAAGCGATAAAAATTTTCGTTTAAACGGCACACTGTGCTGCAAGTTTTTATTTTATCTTTCGGTTTTGGAACATGTTGTAGAACGGAAGTTGCGGTTTTCTTTCTATGATCTCAAGACCGCTCATAGGTTTACCGCAAGCCGGTTTTAAATTCTATAATTAGAATCGCATTAACTCTAATAAAAATTTTTAAAAATTACACGCAATTTAGAATTTTTTATTTTAATTTTTTACATTTTTTTACATATAGATAAGGAGAAAGCGAGAACAAAAATCACTATTCGCACTGCATTTAGACATAACTATATCAACTTCGAAAAAAATAGGAAAGTTATGTAGCACCACAATATAAAATAGAAAGTAATAATAAAATGTAAAATAAAGAATAAAGATAAGATATCTGAACAATTTTCTAACTTATATCATCAATAATTATGGAAATATATGATAATTTCATTATATGAATTATAATAATAAAAAGAAATGTTATTGTTTTTACAGTCGAAAGATATCATTCCGATTTCGAGAAAATAAGCACAAAAAATAAATATGCAGATCAAATTTTAAACTTAAAATTAAATTTAACTAAATATAATTAATAAAACATCAATAATTCATTTTTTCAAAGTAGATTTATAGAATATCATTCTTTTTGTTAATTGCGATATATTTTTATTGCTCAGATTTTTCTAATAAACTTAAATGGTTGAAAACAATTATCAGAGCAGATGTTGGAAATAAAATTTCTATATACAGTTTTTATAAATCTATAAAATAAATTGAAGTAGTCGTGTTAAGTCCAAAGCTGAAATGCAGTTTCTAAAGCGATTTTCTGTACGAAATCATTATTTTAATCTTTTTTTTTTTTTTTTAATTTATTGATATTGTATGATTTGAAAAAATAATTAATGTTTAGATAAAGGAGATTAGTTAGCAAAGATTAAACAATCGCCATCTGTTTGATCGTTTCGATGCCCATCCGTATATTGTGAGACTTGACTCGTGTGTTTTGAATGAATTTAAAATGGAATTTACAGAAATTATCATCATATTTAAAAACGATTTTTAATTTTATTTTGCGCTTAGAACGTAATTTATTTGTAACGACTAAATAATGATCGATACAATTATATTCTTGTTATCATTCCAATTAATACACTCGAACAAATTTATTTCCTAACTTATGATAATATTTGTTAATTAATTAATTGAATTAGCTATTTTCAACTTATTCTGAAGCATATTATTCATTATTTATCGTCTTCAGTTTACTTATTTCGTTTTAATTTTTTTTTTTATAATTATATTTTTGTGATGTTTGGAAAGATAAATCGATTAAGTATGCGGAGAAACAATTAACAAGAACATCGAATAAATTAAGCAATTAACAGCAACCGTTTCAAACCCAAATTAAAAGATAAGCTCGTTAAAATTATAATTTGAATGTCCTTTATAGATATAAAGTTACATAACGAGCTTTTTGTGTTTACCATTTTCTTATGAAAGATAATGAGTAATTTATAAACATCAAATTACTAGGCATATAAGTATAAACTGTTCATGATTCTTTTAATAAACATTATTTACGGACAGTTAATTAATTCATTAAAAAAATTACAAGAATAAAGTAGAAATGACGTATTATTTTAAGAACTTATTTTAAATTCTATAAAACACATTTATTATTATTTTTTTACAGAATAAATTCTAGGCATATTTTTTTTATAATCATTTTTCGAGTGTTATTTAATCGCATGTAGATAATTCGATTAATTTTTGCAATATGGAAAATATATATACGATTGAAATATAAAAAATATATTTTGGGAATTGTAGAAAAAGCAATTAATTTTCATGAGTATTTTAATCATGTAGGATATTTACGAACATGGATGCATATGTGACGAATGAAAGTATAGCGAAGTCTGATTGGTAGACGAATATTGGAGGCGGATCAAGGTGTTTGATAAAAAGGAAGCGCCAAATTGACCAATACAATTTTTTCGAAGATAGAAGATCAAAGATGATGTTCGGAATCTGGATCTTGTGCGGGACCGCTTTCTTTTTCTGCCATGTCGACGCTTATTTGGTAAGAATATTCTTATTATAAATAAATTTTGTAAAATTTGGGAAGTTTTTAGTTATCCCAAAAAATACTCTCAAAAACAAATTTTTTAATCTTTTCTTAGTTCAGTTTAAATTTCGGACCGCATTTTCCTTCAAAAATTAGCATATCTCTAAATATAACTCTTTTACAAATTTTTTTTTCTTTAAATTTAGTGTTTTTGTAGTTTTATGTTATTGGAAAGTGCTCTAATAGTATAAAACATTAAAAAGAAATTTAAATTCGATCTGTTTAGTGGCTAAATTTCTTATTTACAGCGTTATTAGCAAATTATTACACAAGATTTATCTGTTACTTTAACGGAGTATTGTAATTCCCTATACCACCAATAATGTTTCGATATTTGAATACTCTTAATTACGCAAGATTAATGGAACAACAAAGCCAAGACTGTATAATTTACAAATAAAATTAATTGTTTTTAGGAAATTTTTACTTAAAAAATTAATTAAAATTGCTATCCATTTTGCATCATTGAATAAATTCAAACTGATACACTGATCTAAATATATATATAAGATATATATTTTTTTCTTTGTTTAAAATGTATGCTAAGATAAATTACATTAACCGTTTCTGATGTAATCAGAAAAACTTTCTTTTGAACTTTTCATGTTGATTTATTGATTTAAGAGAAAACTAATAAATTACAAGAATAAAAATTGAAGATATCTTAAAAGTACTGTATTGACTTTCATTAGAAGTTGGCTTTCTTTAAAGAAATTATTAAAATTATTGCAAGACCAATATTATTAAAAATTAAATAGAGCACAAAAAAACCAATATGTATTACAAAAATAGCATGTATTGTTACTTTTTGGAAAAATTTTACAAAAAATAGCTAATATACGCTACCGAAAATTTTGCTTTCTTGATTAAAAAATTCTTTTTATTTTCCTTTTTTGTTAGAATTTTTTCAAAATTGGTTTTAAAAATCTCAACGGATTAACCTTTAATAAGCTAAAGGTTAATCTTCAAGGATATAACTGAAAAATCGAAATATGAAAATCTATTGTGAAATTCAAATTTATAGCCGATGCAATAATAATATATATATTTTTAAATATTAACGATTACGTTATAATTCTTGAATTTTTGAATAAAGAATTCAACATAACGTAATAGGCTAATCGCGATTGCTAACTATATTAGTACGTTTCTTAAATGTTCTAAATGTATGTTAGGCTAATAAAAGTTTGATCAAAACTGTAGTAATAAAATATTAAAAGGAAATTTGTAACTTTTTTAAAAGTAAAAAAAGATCAAATTTTATTGTTATTATTAATCTCTGCTTTTTAATTTTTTCACATTTTAAGATGTTACAAGGTAAAATATGTTTGATATATTTCCGAAATATACCGGTATTCTAAGCTTTTTAGAGATACTTTATCACTATCATGTACAATAATAGAAAATTCTCATAAATTTTCATTTTTATACAATACTCACTTCTTACAAATGACGGTCAGTACTTTACTTTTATGTGAAAAATTTTAAAAGATTGTCTTGTTTTTTATGTTTAAGATTTAAAAAGGAAGAAAATAACTTGATTTTCCCGAAAAGGAATGTAGTTTTTTGAAATTTTTAATTTACCAATCTAAATTTCGATGGATATAAGTATTAATTTCTCCCCCAACTTTTAATTAATTTCACAAACTTTATAAATGTGCAAATAATTTTTTTAGAGTTTTTTTAACATTGAAAATAATTACTTTGTCCTGATTTACATTTTGCGAAATATTAATCTATTGCATATATTATTTAAAATTTATTTTAAAGATTATAAAAATATGAGCGGGTTTTTAATAGAGACAAAAGAACATTCATTGTCGTTGAATAATCATGTAGTTTAACTCATGAAAAATTTATTTTATGTTTGCGTAATGCTTAGAAATTTCTTTTTATTTTTCAAATGAAAAGAAGAAAAAATTCTGAAATTTACTAAATATGAAAACTTTAAAAGTTTTATTAATTTTTTTTTTTTTTTGTTTTTATTTTCGCATAAAAATATTTCGGAAAAGCTTAAACCACTTGTCAAAAATAATTAAAAATTAAGATTTCAATTTAATAACTTTTATCTCTATATTTTATTTTATTAAAAAATTAAATATTTGTCAAGAAATCTGTAAAAATTTATTCAGAATCACGTGAAATTAAATCATAACAAATGAAACATTCCACGCATTTTATAAAACTCAATTCAGAAAAGAACATATATATATAAAGAAAAAAGATTTAAAAATAGAGGACGAAGAGGACGGAGAAAAGCATTCAAGATTTATGTGATTAATGTCAATTTTCGAGTGACAATTATTGCGGAATTAAAGCGACACAATTTTATTATCCACTTTTATATAAAATAAACATAAAATTCGTGCTTATGCGGACCGTTTCCAACTTTCAGGCTCTAAATCGTTTTCAAATTTTATCTCCTTAATGTTCCTTTTCAAAAAAATTGACACAGTTCTAAAGTGCTTAAATTCTTTAATCCAATTTGATACTCTAAAAATTTAAATTCATATTTAATATTATAAAATTGCTTATTAAATTGAAAAGTTTGCATATTTTTATTCCCATTTGTTGTACTGTAGTTACGTTCTTCGTCTTCTTCGTACCTGTAATCACTACTGTATAATAGATGCAGCTATACTACCTAAACAAGAATATAATAATAGTTTTTCGTTTCTATCCTAGATGGTATATGAGTGTTTATTATTTTGAAAGATTAATAACAATTCAAAAATTTGATTCATACATATTTCTTTGCAAGGAATCGTTATCTTTAAAATCGCGTAAAAAGATTTTAAAATTGTTGAAATATTTTTTTGTGATAAAAAGATATATAGATTAAATTTTCTCTCCAAAAAATTTCATTTTTATTTTTTTATTTTTTTTTTGATTTAAACCCTTCGTTGATTCAAAACAATTACATAAAAGCTTTTAAAAGAAATTCAAAAAAGGCATTTTGTAATTGCCGTTAAAATTTTATTTGAATAAACTTTCTGTCAAATATATTTAAAACTTTTCAGAAGAAATTTCACATAAGAGTACTTTTATTACGAAGGCAATGTAGCCTATTACATTTGATTTGCAACTTTGTGTTACTACAATAACATTTCGAATTGAAAGAACAAAATAACGGAGAAAGGCTTTTCGGTTTAGAATCAAAATAAATAACGTCGTCAAAAAAAAAAAATCATTCCGAAAAATTTCTTGTTTTAAGAGAAAAGTTTTTTAACTCTATTAAAAGAATTAAGATAATATCAAATCTTAAATTGAAGAACAATTTCGCCAAATTTAATCTTCGAACAAGATAATATTAATCAGACAAACTTCAATCTGATTTTGAAGTGGTCACTTATGATTATCTAACGAAAAAAACAAACAAAAAAAATTATTTCATTTAGAAAGAATCGAGATAAAGATTCGATAAACAAACACAGAAGAAAATTAACTGGTTGTTTAGTGATTAAAAAAAAAAGAGGAAATCCTAAAAAAATATTGCATTTCCGTTTTTTTTTTTTTTTTTTAACTTTACGTGTGTTTGACGTCATTATTGCACTTACACAGAAGTACAGATTAGAAAAAAACTGTAAATGCCACGGATTTTTAATGCAATTATCAATATGATACGATTTATGACCTCAACGTAATTTTACATATTTGTGTTTCATCATCGCTGTATTACGGAAAGAACAGTTACGTTACCTGAAACATGCGTAAAATTTTCCGTAGATATAAATTTTTAAAAGTAAAATCATTAATAATTTTTTATCAAAATAATATAAATATTGACACATTTGAATTTCCTACCGAGTACATAATTAAATTAAACATTTTTTTTTGTTTTAGCTTTAAAAAATTAATTTATTTTAAACAAAAATAATCATACAAAATATCGGATAAATTTTTAAATAACTTTTTACAAAAACCATTTGATAAACTTCGAGTATAAAAGGACTCTTGAGTAATATTTTCTCAAAGGACCTTTTATAAAAGTCTATGCTTTTTTGTCCTTCGATATTCAATTTTTGATTTGGGAAAAGAATAATCTCTTGAATATTCTTATGTACAAGAGGATTGAATGTTTTAAGTCCGTATATTTATCCTTATTTTGTTTATCTAGAAAATAATCTGAAATATACCTTATGGGAATATATTTTCTAAATTTAATCTCTTTATATTATTTTAAAATATAAAATACTTTTTTTTATCTTTTTTTTTCTTCTTTATGAAAATAATTATAAATACGTAAACAGGAAATTTAATGATTGAAAATCTGCTGAGTTGGACTTTAGGCGAGATAAGTCTTATTGATGAGCTTTCCAACTTTAATAATTGATTTTAATATTTTTCGTTAAGAAGACTGCAAACTCAAGCACTGAATCGAATGACTTAGCAGTTTGCGCCATTTAGAAGTTATACGACTATTTTGATTTAAAACTAATTAAATACAGATTTATTTTTATTGAAAAGTTAATTATTATAAAACGGAAGATTATAATATTTTAAAATATTAATTTTAAAGATTACAATTAGGAAAATGTTTATACAGTAAAAATGGGCTTACTTGACAATTTTTAGGTTAAATATTAATGATAACTTTTATAATTATTATTGTAAATAAGTAGCTAATATCTGAAACATTTTTAATAATCAATGTAATGAAGAGTTAATTTATAAATATAAATATTTAAGTAAAAATATTTGTATGTTTAGGGCTTTAAATCAGCATAGATTATCTGATATCCTTACTTTATTTAAAAGTTATTTTATTTTCGGAGATGCAAGAAAAAAATATAATCAATAAATATTTATTTATAGATTTTAATTATAAATACGGATATAATACATTCATATTTTGGAATATTTATAATGAGCACTTTCCATTGACCTCATTTTTATGATGAACTACTGACATCATCAATTATTGTGTCGCAGGAAATCAAACGATATTAATATTAACCAATGAGAAAACTCGTTATATATTTTAATATTAATTTTATGCATGTATTGACGGCGTCATTCTTGGATGCGCTTCGTCATCGTGTGGCAAAAATATATAAAATTTTAAATTTTGTCTTAAAAATTAATTTATATAAATATTTATGATATATTCTAAGTTTTTATTTTAAAAATTTAGGAATATAGTAATATGGTACCAGAGTACAACGCTTTAGTAAGACGAAGATCGATGAAACAACCCTCGGAAGGAAGAATGTTCGACAATTTAGCATATAATCAAGCATCTCTGGTCAAGAGAAACTTCGACGAGATAGATAACGTGGGATTCAATGATTTCGGACCAGCATCCAGACCAGGTTCTGGACGTTCATGGTTCCCCAAACGAAATTGGGAATTAGCACGTTATAACTTGAGGAGATTAGTGAAGAGAGCTACTCAGGATGATCTGATAGAGAACAAGAGGCAGGAACTCGACGAGATTGATAAATCCGGCTTTGGTGGATTCCACAAGCGTAATTTTGATGAGATTGACCGAAGTGGGTTTAATGATTTCGGCAAACGTAGTTTTGACAGATTCAAACTCGTCAGGAGAGTTGATTTTAACAATTAAATATATTATGTCGTTATTCTATGTTTTCATCTTTCAATTAATTGTTTGTATAAATCAGATTCAAGTGATATATCAAAATAAAAATTAGTGTTGAAATCTATTTTCTTCTCCTCTCTTCATTTTTACTCGATTAATTAGCACATTTAGACAGAAAATAAAAAATATATATACATTTTTATATACTAATATCTTACACTATAGACGGAATACGTCTTTTAAATTGGTAATACTATAAATAACATGACTAATGATAATAGGATTAATAATTAATAAGATAATTTTTATGAAACAAAATAATCCTAACATTAGAAAAAATTATATATTTTTTTTATTAAAATAAATTTATGAGGAATTTAATTAATGTAATTTAAAATCACTATTAGGAACTAAGTGAATATAGTACAAAAAAGTTTTATTTTAAATAAAATTCATAGACAATAATTTTAACATTTAGTGGCCATTTAATGTTAAAATTAAATTGAATATTGAAATTTCAATATAACAGTTTAAAATCATAAGCATTATATATATATTTTTTCGATTTTGAATAAAATCGTCAATCATTTATACGATTCGAATATCTGCACGTAAGAGTGCTCGTTCACAATGGACAGTACATATATATCTAATAAAACATCAAAAATTTTATTAATATATCTACAAATATATAACAAGAACTGAATGGACGGCTCGTAATTATTCAAAATAAATCTAATTCAATTTTACTTTGAGTGAAGCTTATGATTAACAGTAAATATTTTGATTTTTTAATGGATAATTAATATAGCCTTTTAAAATACAATAAATATTGTATATATTATAATACGGCAATTTTTCAGTTTGGAAGCACATATAATTAGGAATTTTATATGTAATATATTTTATACAGTAATCGGAAAATAGTCCGTAAGGACACTTATCATGATCTCACTGATATATGCATCTGATTATTTACATTAAAATAGTAAATGACATTTTTTTTTCTTTAGGATATACAGTATGTAATAATACTCCTTAGAGATCTAATCTCGTTTAAAAATTAATTTATGTACTGTAATTTTTTCCTATATAATAAATAAGCTAGACTATTTGTTAAACGTGAAGGTAAACGCATGAACACATCTTGCGGAAAAATATTTTCGTCGTAGAATTCCAATTCTGAACTTTGTGTCCTGGAGAATCTTCCTTCTATTTTTGGCAGCTTAATTTCTCGTATCTTGTCGAATGACTATGGTGTAAAAATAATGTTAATTCCATTTAATATACTGCATACTATATGATTCGAAATAAAAATATATTAGACTTACTGGATTTTTTTCCAAATTTACATCTAAAGCATTATAAATAATTTCGGGAGAAGTCAATCTTTCGGAACTCACGTTACTAGGACATACGGCTCCACTGTCAGAACGCCATCTGAACACAAAAATAAAATGAGAAAATTAGTCTGTATTACAGAAATAATGCAGAATCTCATAAAAATTAAATTATTATTTTATTATATATCTGATAGATAAGCTATAATTGTAATTATTGTCTCTATCCTTTAGCTTTCTTATTGTCCAAGTTATTAAATAAATAAGATTATTTATTTAGATATCACCATTAGAAGTAGATTAACTTGTGAAGACATTATCAAATACTAGTTTAAGCATGATTAGATTATAAAGCATTATATAATTTATTTTTTAAAAATTAATAAGATGCAAATAGTTATATTAACATCGAGCAGTGCAATTTAAACAAGTTTATTTTTAAACATATAGATATGGCTCTGTTTTATCACATTTATAGACTTACAGCTATTTAATTCAAAATAAAGAACTTACTTTTGATGAATTTCTTTACAATCTTGAACATTTTCAATTTTGGAGACAAAACTATCAGTTGAACTAGCAGAACTGATACAGGAAATCATACCTCTAGACAAGATTCTGCAGTTTTGCTTTTTAATTCTAGTCGATGCTACCATTTGTCGTCTGAATTCTATTAAATTTCGTAGATGCGTCTTTGAACACATGCGGTTGCAAAGACAAGTATTTTGTCCAGATTTTAAAAGATTGACCACATCCGACATTAGTTGTATCAACTGATGCTTGGATTTTGAATTTTCGTTCAAATTGGCCAAAGTACTAATGCAATTCGGCGATACAGTTTGAGTTGAAGCATCTTTATTCTTTCTATCTGTTTCCAAATGGCCAAGTAGTTCAGCATAAACTGAATCTATAGACAGCGTTCTGGGTGAAGTAGAATCATCTTCAGAACATGTATTTTTGGGTAGAAATACGAAAGTAAAACTTTCCGTCGATGCACAAAAATCCTGATCTTTCTTCACAACAGAAACTAAACTATCTTTAGAATAATCTAAACTGGAATCCGATTTACTTAAATCACAATTATTTTTTAAACTATCAATAGAAAAAGTCTCTTTCCTTTTGTTCATTAATTCTTCCCTAACCGAAAAATTAATATCGGTGCAACTTCTAAATTCAACTTTGACTTTATTTTTATTATCTTCGTCCCATTTAATAGTTTTTTTACTCAATCCACAAATTGCAGCTTGAAAAAGTCTAAAATCTGGCGACAGTCCCAATTTACTAATATCCGTGTCACTACGAGAATATCTTTTTGATGATGCACATTTTTGCCTTTTGCATCCGACAGGTATCCTTTGATAAATATAATTTCCTTCCTGTTTATTATTAATTTTATCTTTTAAAGTAACTAAGTATTTTGACGTTAGTAGACCTGGAAAATTTGGCGACGAAGACGAATTTGTTTCGTGCATTTCTTCTTCGGCTGATAAATTAGATTTTGATGGGTCCGGATGAGGAGCACAAGTGGTATCGGATTCTGGAATGTACCGATAATCAAAGTTTAGTGCTTAGATCTACGATTAAATAATTTGATGGTAAAAATGGCGATAGAAAGTTATGAGCTGTGATATGTGTCGATATCGATCCTTTAACGTTGTTGACTTTATAAACTTAGATGCACAGTTACTGGTTTAAATATTGATCTTCATTCTTTATATTTACATATTTTTTTTTTTACTTTCGAAAGTTCAAAATTTTATTATTTATTTATTTCTATTGCAATTTACAAATATTAACAAAATTTAACAAAATAAGTATTAAATTTACAATGCAAATTTAATATTTATTTTGTTAAAATTTTACTGTAATTGATATAATTTAAAAAAAAATTACCTGGATTCTCTACATTTTCCAATGAATCCTATAAATATAATAGCATTATTAAGCAAAATAAAATTAAAGCATTAATTTTAAAAAACACATACCATAATTGAATCAGCTTTCTTAGTGGAAGAAATAGTTTCATTGGGGTCTGAAATCTAAAAACAAACAAAATAAGATTATTAAAGATACGTTTTAAACAAAAACAATGTATTTTATTAATGTCAAGATGCAACAAATGATTTTTAAAATATTTTATTTAAAAAACATTTTTTGGATGCTAGTTGATATTAACTACATTTATATAGGGGAAAGTCTCCTATATTGTACCGGCTCCTTAATTGTACCAGCCTGTTATCTTCTAAATGGTTAATGTGATGACGTCGTCACATAGCTGGTATACGAGCTTGAGTGACATAGGATGACACACCAAATGACAACATGCTACAAGTTTTGGCTCGTCTGTGGTAGTCGAATTTATG
>WUQG02410873.1:0-16250 GCA_011317285.2 Androctonus mauritanicus
ATTATTTTACATTAAAAAAGAAATTGTAATCATAATGAGAGATGATTACTAAGAATTTTTTCAGAACACAGATTTTCTTACGACTGGATTCTCAAACACAATCACTAGCTTTAAATAAAAAAATACACACACACACACACACACACACACACACACACACACACACAGAGAGAGAGAGAGAGTCTTTATTTAATTTCCACCTATAAATTTCATCTAAGTAAATATTAGATGAAATTTATAGGTTGCAAATTAAATAGACTGTGTGTGTGTGTGTGCATGTGTGTACACAGAGTATATATTTTTTGATTTAAAGCTAGTGATTGTGTTTGAGAATCCAGTCGTAAGAAAATCTGTGTTCTGAAAAAATTCTTAGTAAATTCTGGAATGAAAAAATTTATGAATTAATTTGAAATTTTTAGGATAATGATACATTATTTTGGCCCTGCAATGTTTTCAAGCCAATAAATTAAGCAGATGAGTTGTGATTTATCAATGTGACTACTGTTAACTTTATAATTTCAAGGAAATTAAATGTAAATAAATAGCCACAAAATAATACTTAACAGCTATATAAAAAATTTAAAATAATATATTAATCAATAAATTGTATAATTCAGCTGCTATTTAAATAATTTCTATCAAAATCAATTATAAATCATTAATTTTATTGCAATTTTTAATAAATTTGCTGTTCTAGATACCATCATATTGTGACATAATAAGATTTATGATGGCATTTACATAACTAAAGCCAAAAAAAAATTTCAGTTTATAACTCTTTCAGCAGTTCATCAGAGTAGTAATCACATCTATAACATATGGGAGTATATCAGATGATTTAATGGATAATTGACCCTCGGTCATTCTTGGAAAATGTTGCCTTCATCCAATGGCTTGAGGCAATATAGCTCTGAAAAAATTGCATAGTCAAAATAGGAGAATCTTAACTTTTTCTAAGAGATGAATATATATTATAATAAAAATAATTTAAAAATGATTAATCCAGTGATTATGCATAATCACATCGATTTCAGTAAAAGTGATAAATTTATTTCATATGTTTCAAATTAAATATACTTACTAGTAATTATATATAATCACTAGTTTGTAATGGGTAAATATGATAAATCATGTAAAAATTCAACTTGCTTTCTAGTTTACACTATAAAAATATGCATAATTGCCAGTCTAGGATGGCAAATTTAATAAACTATGCATTCTCATTGAGTAATAAAGTTTGCTGCATTCATCTTCATTTATGTAATAAGTTTGGCATTAAACAATTAAAGAAAATAAGATCTCACTCAGTTTAAGAAATAATCATAAATGAAGGTGCAAAATCAGAGTTGACACCCAAATGAAGATATCTATAAAACTTGAACATGAATAGGCCCAATATTTTTGCATATGACAAAAAAAGAAAAGTTATATGGCTTATTGAGATTGAAATCACAAAATCAAGATTTGTCAACAACTGAAAAATGAAAACGTGAGGAAATACAAATTAATGGTAAATGAATTGAACATGATGTATAAGTCACAAGTAAAAATAACTTCCTATGTTATGACTTGGGATAGTATTGTAACAACTTATCAAAAATCATATCAAAGCTATTGATTCTTCCCTAAATGTAAAGGGGTTTTCAATACGGACATAACAATTTTGTATTTAAATAAAACAGAATAATTGAGATATTGGGTTGAAATTTATTCCAGGTGCAATACACATGTTACATTTAACTATGGAATTCAATCTCGTTCATATGACCACTGCGAGCACATTTGCAACAATCAATTCTTAGGAGCCAATTTTCCACCACTCTTTCACACATATTGGCTGGAATGTTGTCAATTTCGTGTTCAATATTGTCCCTGAGCTCCTCTAATGTTGTTGGCTTGTTGGCATAAACCAATGACTTAACCTGACCCCATAAAAAGAGATCCAACAGCGCTTAAATCACAATGAGCAAGGTGGTCATTCGACTGGACCATTTCTTGAGATTACACGGTTACCGAACTTCCCCTTCAGTAGATCAATTGTTTGACCAGCTGTGTGGCACGTGGCACCATCTTGTTGAAATCACATATCACTGATGTCACAATGTGGTTTGAGAGATTCTCGGTTCCTGTGAACGGTGTGGATTCGACTGATTTGGCTCATTTTGAACTGAAACACTTATGGCTGCGATATTTTCAGTACTTCGACCAGTGCTTTGTCTCACTGGCACAGGAACATCCAATTGAATATTTTGACTTGAATTTATCCACTATAGCACACACAGCCTGTCTGGTGAGATGATTATTATGACTGAAAATTGGAGTGGCTTTAAAGTTGTGACCACTGACTCAGAATTGCGGAAAAAATTTTTAATAATTTCCAAATGTTGCTCATTTGTGAACTTCACCATGATAAAAATGTTAACCTTGACTGACATTTTGATGATCACAGATGATGAAAATCGCTCAAGGGGGCATTCATAGTAAAATACAAAATTGTTATGTCCCTATTGGAAAACCTGATAGAAGTGTACATCCAGACTCATATCCTCAAGGAGAATCTGAAAAGCATCTCTTTTGAAAGCGATGTATGTTTGGCAAGGAGAGTGTGGAAGATAATGACAAAACATACCGAAATGGCTAGAGATAATCGAAGAGCTGAATGAGTGCTAAGAGCTTGTTATAAAAATGAAACAATGGTAATTCTATAATTAAGTTATTAATTAAAACAACAAAAAGTGGGAAATTTTATATTTTATCAAATTTATGAACTATATATTTGAAATTTTACAAAAATTGCTTTAAATATAATAATTTAATAAATATATTCAGCAATATTTATCACACATACCAAATTTGCTTGAGAATTTTAAGAATTATACATAATTGCTGGTAAAAGTGAGAAATTCTGGCATATTTATCAAATTTTCCCATATCATTTGGGAGTTATGTAAAATTGCTGGTAAAAAGATGAAATTTAGTGAAATATATGAAACTTACCAAGATGATTGTGATTATACATAATTACTGGCAATTATACATAATCATCAATTAATCACTGACTAATAACATTTATATCGCCTACATATTCAAGTATAGTGGCATGAAAAATATGCAATCAATTGCAGTCATATTGGCTAAAAATTTCATATACATTTACATAAATTTGGATAAAAAAATTTCTTTTCTGGAATTTTATATTTCAGAAATGGAATATAGAAATTTCATGACCTGTTTGAAGATAGACTGTGTATTGAAAAACTCTAATAAAAACTGTCAGTAATTACAAAACATAAATTACTTTTTTTTTTTTAAAAAACTATTGAAATGTGACTTTATTTTTTCAATATAATTAAATGATTAAATAAAAATGTAAAGTAACCAATATATTTGTTTTTATTGTGCATGTTTTTTTCCTGTCTCATTTTGTTTTTAGCCTTATTAAAACAGGCATTTTTTTAACTAAACATTTTTTTGGATATCAAGATTTCCAAAAATATCTGAAAGGGAATCTGAAGAAAAATTAATACAGGAATTTCAAAATCTTAAGAAAGCAAAAAGTTCAGGAAAATACAATTGCTATTTACAATTTATAAATGATTTTGTGTGTGTTTACAGATTAACTGGCCACCTGAGATCAGAGTGCATCAATATAAATAAAAATTAGTAATAAAATATACTACAATCATCAGAGTGCCTGTAGTATATTTATTTCATTAGTTGCTGTGTGCAATCTAAATGAATTTCAACCTGAATAGCAGGGAAAAAGTTTTTTTTTTTTTTTTTTAGATATAGAAAATTTACTCGGAAAATATTAAATTGCATTAGTTTTAATTTGCATATGGTTTGGTAAATATATATATCTAATATATAATTATAAAATATTATAGGTGAAGAACAATTTTCCTATGGTTACGATGGTACTGGCAAAAGCTGTACTAAATCTGAATTTAAAGAATATGGCAATACATTTGGAGAAGGTGATGTTATCACTTCTTTTCTGGTAAGTATTATTGCTTATTATAGTATAATTCTATTTATCTTTGATAATTATGCCCTTTTTTATAATTGCATCTAATATAATAGTAAATAACACTGAAATAAATATGAATTTTGTGCAATATTTAATCTTTATAAACATGGAAATAATATTATTGAAAAATAATTATGAATAATTATCAAAATATTAGTTTTCAAAATTTAAAATTACTGGAAAATTTCAAGAAGTTAAATAATTATTTTATTCACAGAAAAATACCATTACTTGAGTTAATATTAATTACACTTAATTTCAATTGCCAGCATGCAAAAATGCATGTTGGCAATTTGAAATTAAGTTTAATTAAAATATGTAAAAAAAAAAACCATTTCATTTAATTTTTGGTGAAATCTCTTGACATTTTTTTTAATATATTACATTTATTTTTTCTAACAATTTAAGTATTTTTTGAGTTTTTTGAAAGTTTTTGTTACATAAGTCTGATCTTATCTAATGATTGGTGAAAACACATTTCTTATATGAAGATTTAACCATCCAACAAAATAATTTACTATATTTCCATAGTGACTGATCATCTCAATAAAATAAGCAATGAATGAAGAAAATTGCACCATATTTTTAAAAAACCGATAAAAACCAATCAATATTGATTAATAAATATTAAGATAAGCTATGTAATTAAATTCAAAATTTATAAAAATTTATTGAAATACGATACTTTGTGTTTTACTTTGTTTACATAATTTTGATAAGGGGAGATCAAATTATATAAAAATTTATTAAAAATCACAATAATACATTGTAGAAAAATTTTTATTTTTTTGTGTTATAAGGAAATCATTCATTAGGAAAAACAAAATTTTTATTTATTCAAAAGACTTATGCTAAAATGGAAAAAAAATTTTGAATAAAAATGAGGATTGGAAAACTTTCAATGGACAAATGCACTGATTTAAGTGAACATAGAAAGGTTGAATGTCATTCATCTTGATATTCAACACTTTTAGGTTTTATTTTTGGTCCAGTAATAGTGAAAAGAAAGTTTTTTAAATATTTTTTAAAAATATTTAAAAAACTGGACAAAAATATGTTTCAATATAATAGCTCAGTGGATCTTAATTTTTATCAAATGCGAGTTTTGGAATGTTTTTTATAGCTTTTCATTGTTCAGTAAATTACAATGTATTAGCTAGCAAGTAATTAAAATAATTAATGAATTGAGCTTTTATCATTTTCTATGTTAAAAAAAACATATGTTTTTTAATATAGAATAATTAAATTTCATGTTTCTGAATTATAGTGGGGATTAATGATCATCAGTTTTGTAAATATCTTTTGTGCTTATTTCTTTTTTACATCTAAGTATGATAATTTTATGAACAGACTTACTTATACTGTATATATTTTATATAATTGTAAATGAACAAACATTGCATATGTCCCATATATACAAAAAGAGAACTGCAAAATGAATATAGAATCTTTGTAGGATAACAAAATATTTTAAGATATTTCACATGAATGTTTCTGTATTTGATATATTTTCTCCTTTCTCTCATTATAAATAAATCTATTTAAATTAATACATAATTATTTTGAATTTCAAAATTTTATTGTGATAATTTTTAAAATTTTTTATAGTAAGGTTCTTAACCTATTTTGTTAATTTGTCCAAAAAATTTCCTCATAAGTTAAATAGTATAAATTTAATAATGCTTAAATTTGATATATAAAAAGCAAATAGAATGTGTAAATGAAATTTATAAGTATATTTTAAATATTGATAAAATTTATACTATAAATTATATTTTTGCAAAAAGTAAATTGTAAGGATCCACAGCGGGCTATGTCAGATGAACCGAGTTTAAATTTTGTTAGAATTTGGAATAAGACGTGTAAGTAAGTGGCACAGGGATCCAGGGAAGGAAGACTGATACAAAAGTTAGTTTTACAAGCAAAACAATTTATAGCGAAAGAAGAAATAAAGATGTACAAAAATGTACTATGTAACACTAAAACAGAAATATAACACTAGATCAGGGGTGTCAAACTCATTTTAATTGAAGGGCCATTTAATGAGTCTGTAAGAAGGCAGCGGGCCACATCATATTTAAATTTTTTTAAACTACATTTTGGAGTAATGATTCAGAAATGTAGATAATAAAATATTGCGTAATCAAATGAACATATTACAAAAATATAGACTATAATACTACATAATTGTTTAAATTATACATGTTTTTTTAATTTAATTCCTCTCTTTTCTCTTGAGTGTTAAAAGTCACATTTTCTGCACAAAAAACAAAAGCTTTCATTAAAATTATATAAATTCAAATATCCATAACTATTAACATTTTTTAGATAAGTTAATAACACAACAAATAAATCTTTTGACAAGCCCGTTAGCACGTCGTTTATACACGTCCTTCAAAAAGGGATTGTTTGGAACTTGATTATTATGTTTGGCTATCCAAAAAAATTCAAGTTCTTAGTTTCGATTTTTGGTAAGAAATTTCGCACAAAAACGATGTTATCCTGGCAGAAAAGCACTTAATTTTTGCCACCGATCAGAAATATCAGTGTCATCTGTACATATTATGTCCCATAAGGCTAATTGAAAAAAATTCGTGCAATCACATTTCATTAAAATCAAACTAGTGCATCATGTGCATCAACTAGTGCATATGATATACAGTAGTTACGAAACGAGAATTACTGTACTTCCTATTATCTCATAACATATAGCCTATTTTTCTCATTTTCATTTTAGTTAAGAACGTTGG
This sequence comes from Androctonus mauritanicus, assembly GCA_011317285.2. Classification (NCBI taxonomy): domain Eukaryota; kingdom Metazoa; phylum Arthropoda; class Arachnida; order Scorpiones; family Buthidae; genus Androctonus; species Androctonus mauritanicus. The sequence continues at coordinate 6,781 of WUQG02410873.1, forward strand.
GCGTCACAAAAAATCACATTGAGAGCCGCCAGTTTGACATCCCTGCTCTAGTTCATTCCCCTTCTTCTTCTTTACTACTAGACATTTTTTCTTTATGGCATTTGGTAATTTTTTTTTATTTTCTTTTTTATTTTTCTTAACTCTTTCCAGCACATCAGTTTGGTTAATATTTCTGATTCATTGCCCACTCTCTTTTTGTTTGTTTTCTACAACTATACTCTACTAGGTTTTTCTCTGGGTGGGGACTTTGTTTAACTCAGAGATGCAAAAACTGTAGTCCTCCATAGTAAATAGAGACCAGGTTCAGGAAACAAAAACACAAAAAACAAGCTTCAAAGCCGAACCAAAAACTTTTTTATTTAAAGTACTTTCAGGTTTAAACCCATCATCAGTAAATACACACTAAGAGTGCTAAAGTGTGTATTTACTGATGATAGGTTTAAACCCGAAAGTACTTTAAATAAAAAAGTTTTTGGTTCGGCTTTAAGCTTGTTTTTTTGTGAGGATTGAGAGATTTGATCTAAATCTCTTCTAAAAGAATTGGATGAATACATGAAAAATTTATCATAAAATTCTAAAAATTTTATATATTAAAAATTTATACATCACTCTAGAAATTAAAAAAATTTAACTCGATTTTGAAGGCTACATTTTTAATTTTTTAGGTAAATAAATCATTGTTTAACATTAAGCTATTGTTTTGTTAGCCTTTACTTATTATTATGGTCAAAATTTTATTGTTGTGAACTTATAACAATATTAAAAACTTCTAATATTATATAAAATTCAAAGGCAGAAATTTTTAAAAAATTAGTTTCTATGAAAATCATCTCATTGATCAAAAAATCATTAATGATACTGTTCTGAATATAAGAACTTTCATTTTTCAATTTGATTTTTAGATTATACTAATAAAAAAGTATGATTTTAAAATATTTTTAGCATATGCAAACAATGAAAATTTATGAATTGATTTGGCAGTACTCATTGTGATCAAAATAATAAGTACAAATAAAAATGCAATAAACAATGATACTAAATAAATAAGTTTTAATGATGTAAAATACAAATGCTTTTGATCTGAAATCATAGAGATCAGCATCAGGTTGTGTGATGATGCAAATGAAACATGACAAACAATAAAAGGAGAGTATGTACAAACAGTTGAATGCACCATTCATTCATCTATTTTCAATTTTTTTATTTTGTCTACTCTTATAGTATTAACTTTCAAATTTTTCAGTTCCTCTTTTCAGCTGTAATCCCAGGTTTCTTTGTCATGTGGTAGGTCACTTCATTTTTCTTTCTTCTCACTTGGTTCCATTTTTTTTATAATTTAAAATTCTACTCTTTTCTTAGCTGCATAATTATTGTATTTATTTCTATTAAATTTCCTTTTTTTTTCATTCTCCCCAGTCTGTTCATTTTAATGCTCCCAACTATTCATGTATACTCTCCCCTTTTACTATTGGTCATGTTTTATTTCACTTCATCATATAATGTGTTAATGATCTCCATGATTTGAGATCAAAACTAAATTCAACTTATGCAACATTACTCCTTTACTTTATTTGTAACATTATTAGGAATAAAAGTCTTGTATAAGTCAGAGAATTGTATGAACAAAATCAATTATTTGAAAAATTTAGCTTAAAAAATAAAATCAAATAGAATTTTGAGTAATTTTTTTTTTTTATAAAAGAACTATAATAACAAAACACATATCATATTAAAAATCATCCTATAGGAAATTTTTTAATGCATAAAAGAAGAATTTTTTTTTAAATGAATTAATTTTTTCAAATTCTGAACTGTGTAAAAACTTCCACATTAAAATAAAAGTTTATTTACCTAAGAATTTTGTATAGTATTTACAATAAAATAAATTTTAGATTTGAACCCCTCATCACTTATTAATACCTCCTATAATATTGAAATGTTAAATATAGTATATTTTTGAATATCATAAGAATTGCTAAGAACTGATTAAAGACTGGAACTATAAAATCATTTTAATGAATCTCTGGATAAAAAACTTAAGTAAATAATATTTGTATTTAAGTAAATAAACTTTAGAAGCCGATTATATAATTAAATATGTTCTCTATGGTTAAAATTTTCCCAGCTTAATATAAAAAATTATAACAAAAGCAGACAATTTGCTATAATTTTTGATTGTTGAGTTGAATCAGCCATAAATTAATTGATATTTTAAACCTTTGGAACTGCACTGATTATTTCATGATAATACCTTCAGGAATACATTCAAAATATAAAAAATGATAATGAATTAGCAATACTTTTGTTAAATATTTTAATAAAATAATAATTTATTAATAAGCAAAAAAATGTGAACTTAAAATATTATATGCTAAGTTAATATTAGATAATGTTATGAATATTAGAATTTTTATTTTAAAACAGCAATAAACAAATTTTTTTTATTTCTAAGCCCTATTTGTTAATAAAGCCAAAGATCACCAAATAATATAATAAATATTATACAATATACTAAATATATATTGAACAAAATTAACAGTAAAAATCTATATGCCTTCTAGTCATCTCTTTTAAAATCCTAATCAATAGATTGCTGAACTCACAATGAAATAAATTTTCAAAATGCAATATTTTTTTTTTTATATTTTACAATTTAAAAAGAAATATATTTAAAATTTTATATTTAAGTATTATTTTATAGATATTGTTTGATTAATATTTATGGGCTTTGTATTTCTTTAAATAGTTCATTCATCTATTAATACTGCTTATGAATTCTAAAATATACTTTTGTTATTGGTATTGTAATCTTAATGCTTTTATATCTGTGAGAAAAATGTATTATTAACATAATATATTTAAATATTAACATAAATATTAGCATCAGGCTTAATTATAATTTAAAGTTGGTAATATTAATTACCTCAAGTATAAAATAAAATGTAAATCTGCATTGTTTTAGAATTCAAAGTTTCAGGTTTCAATTACTTAAAAATTCAATTTTATTAAAATAACTCAAAATTCTCTATCAAAGTTTAATATTTTATTATGTAGTTCTCAAGTACAGTTCTATTACATTTAGGAGTAATATATTTAGTAAAATATGCATTCTGAAATGCTTTTCACTTAATATTATTATAATTTCAGAGTTATTAATATCAAGGAAGCCTTTAAGCAGGAATAAATTTAAATGAATTTATTCTTGCTTATTTATAAAAATTTTTACTGCTTATTCATTTAGTTTTCTATTTTATATCTAACTAATCAGAATGCGCAATTTCCTAAATGGAATGCAAAAACTATAAAATTAAGTTTTAGCTTTCTATTAGGAAATTGCACTGCATATTGTTGTTAGTTTAGGTATAAAATAGATTACTGAACAGTGCTTTATATATTAAAAATGTTTTGTAAATAATTGATGATTATTAAATTTCTTCCTGTTTGAAGGTGTTGTTGATATTAATTAATTTAATATTATCAAGCTATTACTTGATAATAAGAACCAAAGTGAAATATTTTAAATAAATATGAATTTCATATTTATAATGCAACTAGAATCTGATTATTTTTTAAATCCCTTTACAGTAACATTTACTGATAAAACATATACATTTAATATTTATTACATAAATTTTTTAAGAGTATTTTATAAATTTATAAATATATTTTGGATTGAAGAGTTTATAGAGATTAAATCTAGAAATACAAAATCAATTTTGTGCCATAGAGATTTTTAATTATTTAATTTAATAAAAGTTACAAATAAAAGAAAATAAAATTTTGAAGATATGAATTATATAAAATTTATTGAATTTCTTTATATATAATAAAGTTATATAATTAAAGCCATTGTGGGCTGCCAAAATGATTTTAAAAGTATGTCTCTCTAAAAATAATAATCTGATATCCCTTTAATAATTCAGTAATTGTAATGTTAGCATAGCATTCTAGTAGCATTTTTCTTTCAGTAAATCGGAATGGATTTTTAGTATTGTAAAAATACTAAAGATGAGGCAGAATATTGATTTTTATAAAGTATAAATAACAAAATATTTTTTTTTCAATAATCCTGATTTTTGATAACATAACGATTAAATGATACAATTAAAATGATCTGTAATCAAAAATTTGGCGCCTATATTGAATAGCAATCAAATTGTTCGGAAATTTCTAACATAATTTTTCACTTGCGTATACTATATATGGACAATCAGATACCGACAATCATATCAACTTTTACGTCATACACTGACCGATATTTTGTGCGTCATTCATTGTTACATCACAATGACATCATTGTGATGTAACAATGGGTTGCATACATAACACTATTTGGGATTCTGTGATGAATCCGAAATCATTATCCTAACAATAATCTAGGATATTCAACGAATTCCTTATTATTACACTAGACCTTAATATAAAGATACGTCATCTGAATTCCAACGAGTCTAAAGGATTAAACATATATTTTTGTATCGCTACCGCAAAATCCCTGGAGCAATTTTGAGGAAGAGTGGCTTATATACTCACAGGATCATTGAAAATTCATTTTGCAAAATCTGATTCCGATAGATCAAAGGATGTTGGAATGTATAGGGACCAGGCAGATATTCAATTTTATATAAAATATTATCATGAATATACAGTTTCAATCAAAAATTCATATATATACCATATCAATTAATATCAATAATTAATGAATTGCATATCAATAATCATATATTCCAACGTTTAAACACGAGTAAAACTTCATTGAAAATTTAGTTTATTAGAGGGCGCTGTTTATTAAAATAATAATCGTACTGCCCTTAATCTATGAAATTAGCTATTTCTTTTTACTTACTCCGTTTTATATTATTTTTTTCCCAAATATTGTCCTGATATTCAATAAATTTCTATTTTTTTTTTTTTTAATTTTATCGATAAATCCACGATTCAACATTATAGTATTCTTAATTTACATACAATATTAACATTTTCTTATAATATGTAATATATAAATAGCACTTTTCCTACGATTAAAATTGTGTATCATTACATTTAAAATTTTTTAATATTACGTGAATATACCGTTACAGTGGAATATTGTAAATGCGGAAAGAACGATGGGTAAATTGATGTCCTACCGGCAGTTTCTTTATTGACATGTTTGATAAAATCCATAAATACTGATTACTTAAATGAAAGTTAAAAAGCTGTGTTGTATTTCATATATTAATTTAAATTTTAAACTTACAGATATTTAGAAATTTTTGTGATATTATTATTGATATTATACATATATTTTGCACTAGCCGGTGGATCCAGCGTTGCCAGAATTTCTGGCATATCATTTGTAGGGAGATATTTTTTTTTTTTTTTTTTGCTAACAGATGACGCTAATTTCCACTCAGTGAGAGCACTAAGTGGCGGGGCAAAACAAGCCCTTCCACAGGCTGCCCACCCCTGCGGAGGGGTCAGCCGGATTGTGGAGGACGGGGATCGACTGCTCGGGCCCGGACCCCATGATAAATTTTTTCAAGGGATGGGACCCGAGACTCGAATCTGGGTCCTCCAGAGTGGAAAGCCGAAGCGTTTCCACGCGGCCAATCCGGCCGCAAAGCAGTGGTTTTCCATCGTGGAAGAGTCAAGTTCAATTCCATCCAACATTTCTAATTTTTCAGGATGGGCCTATGACCGACCCATTTAATCTTCTTTAAATTATGGTTGACTTTATTGTAGGTGTTGACCAGTCTGTGACGGGATCTAAAAATAGCTGATGACAAATATATATTCCATGCGCGATATAATGGTTTAATTAATTAACCAAATCAAATTGATAATTGAAAAATACTATTTAAATCATAACTGAATAGAATAACAAAATTATATATCAGTATATTATACTCGCACTATTATATGTTATCTAGTAATTGATTTGCTATTTTTCATTTTAATATGTCTTAGTCCACAATAATATTAAAATAAGCCTATAACTTCATCAATATTACATCACAATTTAAATCGTTAGAAATTTTTTAGATTTTTTAATACATAAATTAAAGAATGAAGTGTAGTAAAACTACAATTTAAATATTGTTTCTAATGTTTAAAATTAACTTTTATTTCCAGTTACAGATTGAATTGAAGCCCCTTCTTTTTCTTTCATTTCATTTTGTTCCAATTCTTGTATATACTGAATTATTCTTTGTTTCATTTGAATTTTTTTTAATAAAACATTTTCTACCCATTCAATGCAGAATTTCACCATATTTCCGTGTCTATGTACAAAGTAATTTCCTTCTAATCTATAATAAAAATCCACAGGAAAATCATCGGGCTTCCATTTAATGATAGCAAACGTAAAATATGCAGTTACATTTTCTGATGGCATGGGTTGCAATAAAGTGGGAATACCAATAAGAGCATGATACTTATATCTTTTACTATACTTATCCTCATTTTTCCCGACGTATATCGTATATTCTACAAAGTTTCTTGGCAATTTCCACGATTTCAAAAATTTTCCAATCAATTTTAATCCTAGATTGATAGTAAACTTTTTTGCTACCAACTTAAATAGATTTCCGATCTGAAATTCTTTTTTTAAAGGATCGGAATCTTGGAATAATGCTGGATCATAATTAATTCTCTCTTCATTTCCGGACCAAATACCTATGTTTAAGATATTATGTGCTTGGACGATTGCATTTTCTATAATTCCTTCAATAAGTTTACGTAACATGGCAGTTTGTATAAAGTAATTTTTTGCATTCAATAAACTATTCATCATCCTGGTATCAGAACTTTCTGATTTCACAGTTAATTCTTCGTCACTTTCCATAGATTTTTCCATCACACTAATTTATTTTGATTCATAAAATTTTTCACATTAAAAGTTATAAGCCATGATAAATTTGAATTTTACTGAAATTCTTTTTTTTACTCTATGAATTTTAAAAATTGAAAATGTTTTTTAAAACCAAATCTATTCGACCATATCCTTTAAAATAATGATACTTTTTATAAATATTAAGATTATTATTACAAATAAAATTTAAATATTTATTTATTTATAAAAATTAGATTTATTACTGTTATTAATAAACATGCTATAATTTGGCTACATTAAAGAATTTGTGCAAAAAAAAAAAAAAATTCGAGTGTACAGAATATTTTCGCCATTTATTTTCTCCACGTGGGAATTTACTTACTGTATAAAGATGGATAAAGTTAAGTTAGCTAGAGTAAGTATTTTATGATTAATTAATTTATTTGTGTTGTCTTAAAATATTTATGGATTAAGAAATTTTATTGTGAATCTTGTTTTGTGTCTGTTGTTCAAAGTTGAATTTGTTCAAACAGTGAACAGTGTCATTTGTGAAACTTTGTGAATAATTTCGTTGAGATATAAACTCGAAAAATTAAACTGATAAAACATAAATATTCCTCATATTTAATAAATCAAATTACTTTTCCGAGGAATTCTGTAAAAATTAACAAAAAAAAAAATCTTATTTGATTAAAATTCTTTGTTTTTCTGATGCGTTTTGTTTTCATTATTAGCAATTTGTTTGATTGCAATCTTACCTCAATGAGAATCAATAATATGAGAAGTATTCTAGTTCTTGATTTTTATTTAGTTAATTTAAAATTAACATAAAATATAAATTTCATATATTTTCTGGCTGTGGTTTTGAATATGTATCAAATATCCTGTATCAAACACAATTTTTCCGTCTAAACAAAATAAGAACATAATTAAATTTTGGGTTTTGCTTGAGTGAAAAAATCTGTTTAATATTATAGATCCACAGTGGCTACAATTTTGTCCCTACAAGTCATAAATAAGAATGATACTTGAGCTGCAGTTAATTTTTTGAGGGTAATCTTAAATGATTTCAAAAGTTATTATATATTTTACATACATTTATTTTGTATAGATGCACATTATTTTTTTACAATAAATGAAAAAAACTGAAAAAAAAAATATATATATATTAAGTAGGTAAAGATGCCGCATATTCACGCAGAAAATTGGAATTGCCCACACCTGAGAATTCATTCTCGAGCCCATACTTTCCTCTTTTTTTGTCTATTCTGATTATAATTAATACGACTGTCCAGCTCCTGAAACAGCATATCAGCCACAAGCCCTTTAAGCACGAGATCCGCCATTTCACTTCAGACTACAGACCGAGTACACTTGGAACGTGTAAACGAACTTAAAACTCGGTCCGAGTACTCTCGGACTGAGTTCATCTCCGAGTGAACTCGATCCGAACGTATTCTGATCGTGTCAACTTAGCTTTAGGCTTTCTCCCTTATCTTGTAGAACTTAATCCTATAGAGTTAGCATGGAGTCAAATAAAAGGATATGTTGCGAGAAATAATAAATCTTTTAAACTTCCAGAAGTGCAGAGATTGTTTGAAGAAGGAATAAGTCAAATTACTCCTCATATGTGGAAGTCTTTCACAGAACATGTTATAAAAAAAGAGATTAAGTTTTGGAATGTGATTAATATCCACATTCTAAAACTTCTTTAATTATTAATACACAGTCCAATTCCAATTCAGAATTAACTGATATTTATTCAATATCAAAACATGAATAAAATATTTGAATCAAAACCAAAATCATAAAAATACTTTAAAACATAAAACATTATACAAAATATTAAATTTCTAATAAGCATATATCTCTAAATTTCTATTACTAATAATTTGTACAAAAACAATCAATAACAATTAATTTAATAATAATTATTAAAACACCAAAAATTAAGTTTTAGAATATTTGTATTATAATCTCAGAAAAGTGGGTCACATATTAGTATGGGGGAGTGATATTTATTCCACATCAAGGACTGCAGCTTTGTTTTTTATTCTGCATAGACTATACTCATCTTTCAATTGGTCCTACTTTAATTTCTATGATAGTAATATAACAATGTAACAAATCAGTTTTGCAGAATCAGGGAAAAAAGGAATTTTTTTTTAGTAAGATTGTATAAGACATAGTTGAATGCTATTATTTGCAATTCTTAAATATCTCTTGATGAGTAAATATCAATCAGTTTGTGATCTCTTCCTCTATGCACTTGCTATCAAGTTCACTCTTTAGTTACAAATTACAAGAACTTATATTTTTAATTGATGCCATTATTTTGTTGTTGAACGTTTATGGCATTTAATTGTTTTTACCTGACTAGAAAGAATTTTAATTATTTTGGCATTATCTTATCCGATAATGATATTTTATTTAACATCTAGTGCAGAGGTTTCCAACCTGGGGTTCCGGAAGCTTGTCCAGGGAGGGTATGGTGAATAGCAGGTAAATAAATATATTAAGCTATTAATATATTCCAAAAATAGTTATCAACATTTCCAGGTTATTCCAGTGAGGTTGCATACGCCTGTATTCACCATCTCGAGTTATTGGTACAATTAGGGTTAAATGAGGAGTTATAGCTAAATTCGTATTCACC
>WUQG02410884.1:0-12772 GCA_011317285.2 Androctonus mauritanicus
GCGTTACCTATATATGTACGTCTTTTTTATTTTGCCGTTTCTCGATCTAACGTTTTCCTCAATCTAACGTGTTTTTTTGCCGTCCCCTTGGAAAACGTTAGATCGAAGTTTTACTGTATTCCAGTATTATTCTTTTTTTGTATGCACATTTAAAAAGCTTTATTATCCAATTTCTGGGGAAATAATTATACTAAACAGTAAAATAATCCATTAACGCATTAGTGTCCAGATCACCATAAGACTTATATGTTGTTGGAAAATCTACTTGCTGCCCAATGGCGTATGTCATATGGATTTGTTTAAAACTGTATTCATAGAGTTTCTTGTGCAATTTTCATTTTAGTCTATCTAAATAAGGGTTATCTGTGGGAAGACACGAAACGGTCTTGAAATAGTAATCTGACAAATAATTGGAAGGTATGATGCTGTTTGTTTTTTGTTAAAGTTTAATGAAAGTTCTGCTCTCAAGGATCAAAAATTAATTTTTTTTTATAATTTTTTTTTAAAGAATAGTAAACATTACTATATTTTAAAATGAATAAAGTCTTTGTAAAATTTAAATTTAATCTACATTTAACAAATGTCAATTTGTTTATAATATAGGATTTATTACGTTCAAAGTAAAAATGATTGCTTAAATTATATGGAATTCTTCATTTTTAATTATTTTAATATAGTAACTGTCAATATCCATTTTTTTGATAATTAATTACAAATTTGTGAAATAATATATAAGATTCATTTGTTTTATTATGTGAAATAAATTCTCTTGATTTTTAAGAATAAAAAAACAAACATTTTTTATTCAATCAAAAGAAATATAATAAATATCACAATCTATTTTTTGTTTTTCTAGTTCATAATAAAATAAAAAATTTTTTCATTTATTTAATGAATATTTTCATTTATGATTTAAATAGAATTTTAGATAGAACTATATAATATATAGAAATTGCCAATGAAAGGATTTTATAAATTTTAGGAAACAGAATTACTAAGTTAAATTAATTTAAAGATTTTAACACTGCCTTATAAAGCATAATATAAATGATAAAATATGAAGTTATTTATATTCTATCATATATCACAAATTGGCCAAACCCATGACAGTGTTAACCAGTATCAAAGAATGGGGATCGACGAGTTAAGCCTAGACCTCTCTGAATAAATGAAGAATGGGATTTGGGATTTATTTCCCAATCCTTAAATTATAAAACTAGTATTCTTCTATATGGATGCCTAACTGACAGTACAATATAAGATTATTATTTTAAAGATATTTCATATATAGTTTATCAGATAGATAAAAATTGTTCTAAAAAAAATGTTTCTTTTTCATGTCCGACAATTTCACGAATTAATACAAATGCTTTAAATCATTTAGTATCCTTGGATATTTATTATATAACTAGTTCATAAGAGCAGAATATTTTGAATTTTAAACAGAATATATCTTCTTCAGAAAATTTTTATCAGAATTAACAATTATTATTTAATATTAATTTTATACAAATAATAAATTCAATTAAAATTTTAATGTATTATTTTTTGATGTGTTCAGATAAGTATTATTATGTTCAAATGTGTTCTGAAGAAGATATATGAAAGCATTATATACTCTAATTTAGTATTCTTGGAAATTAGTTATTTCATAACAAATGACAAATTAAATTCAATAAAATACAGAATTAAAACATCGTAAAGCATTTACAATAATTGATAAACTGCATTTATCAATTTTCAGTAAGACAACATATCACTACACCTGTTTCTGTCAATTGTGAAACTCCAATAGTCTCTTATATATCTGCCAGTTGTACATATTACTAAGTTAATTAAAAAGAAAATAAATTATATTATATAATAAATCAAAATTATATAAATAAGTATTTCAATTTAATATGAAGTTATTTAATTATATTAATAACAGCAATTTATAACATTAGTGCAATATTCATACATTTATAGAAAATTTCAATTAGAAAATTTTGATGAATAAAATTACCCAAATATAATTAATATAATTTATGAATAACTAAAAATGAATGACCACTGCTCATTAATAATACAAAAACACACTGGCTTTTATATCAATGGTAAACTGTGCATATTCATTCTATGCCTAGTTACTATACCTGATAAGATCATTTTTTCCTATAATTATATTTATAAAGTATATTAACAATATAAATAATTATTACATACAGTATTTTCATTAAAAATTTAATAAACTCTCAATTATTTATATGACAATTATTGCAATTAAATATAATTCAAATAATATAATAATAAATTACCATTAAATGTAATTTTTTCAAATGATAATAATTCAAATATTCGGCTGTATAATTGTTTTTCTTGCAATAATTGCTGATCAACTACTGCCAAAGCTTCCATTACATCTCGTCCACTTTTTTGAGGATGAACACAGATCTGTTCGTGCAATTGTAATTCATGATATGGTCCTCGCCACTGGCATCCAATTCGATTGAACCGACAACTAGTTAATCTGTATGCATAGAATAATAATATAATTACAATAAGCAATATTTAAATCATTAATATTAATAAGACTATAAACATTTAAGCAGAAATATAAATATTTTAATTCAAATTAGTAACAAAAAAAATCTTACAAAAAGATAAAAATAAGAGCATAATATTAAACATATAATTTATATAAGATGCTTTTATTAATACAGGTATTTTTCAATTCACAGAAGTCACATTCTTAAAAAATTGTCCTTAAAATAAATTTTTATATATTGGATTCTATATCATCACTGAATTGTAATTTATGATGAATATATTATTGGCAGAATTTTACTTCAATCCTTTTGACTATAATTAAATAAAAAGAAAAGCATTAATGTTTTAATACTCAATGAACATTTAGTTTATGATTGTTCATATGATTATCTCATTTTATGTTAAAAGTATGGAAGGATTTATTTGTCTACATGCATATTATCTTGTAAACTATCATAAGCTATAATAAATATATTTGGAATGATATATTCCTGGTGATGCAATTTACTTATATTAGCTTATTTTCAAAAAATAAATATGATCATATTAACTAGAGAGAAGGTCAAGGATGGAAAACTTCATTCTGCAGAATATACCATGTAATACCATATTAAAACTGTGTTATCTTTGCTGTAGTGCTTGGTTTTTGAATTAATATATGATCAATAATCTTAACAAATAAAATATTTCTTTTAGTTGCCAAGTTTTTGAGTTTATTTCAAATTATCCATATGTGGAAAAGTTTCCTCATTTTTGGTCTAGAAAATGGGAAGAAAAATAATGAAACATCTTGCTCCACTGTTTTTTCTTCCTTTATACTTCAATTTTTTAATTTTTATTTTTAATCTTCGTCATCAACTTAGAGAAATAAAATAAACTTTTCAAAAAAATTAACCTAATGGCAAAATTTTTGTTATATAACAAAATTGGTATTTCTTGATTTATGACAGGGTTTGAACTGAACCCAATTATAGATCAAGAAATGCCTATATTGGTACTAGTAATCAAATTCTGCTGTCCCTGTCCTCCCCAAATTAGTTTCCCCATCATAAATCTGTTCAGTTTCTGCTGTCATAAGTTGGAATGGTTGTAAGTCATAAATGACCAAAATTTATAATTTTTTATTATTTATTTCTTATGACACTTTTTTCTCTTACATATTATCGAAATATCAACATTTGTAGCATTTATAATTTCTATTTTAATTAGTATGTTTATGTTAATTCTCCTCTTTCCACTAGTGATCTGTCAGACTCCTTATGGCAGAAACTTTAATTCTTTTCTTATGCTTTCTTGCCTCTTATTTCTTTTTTCATCTTTCAAAATTAAATTCATGTATAGCTTACTCCTCTTTCTTTTAAATAAATAAATAAATCTTAATAAATAAAGAACACAAAACTAAGAATCAGACACAAACATTTTTTTTTTCCATATATCAGACTAATGGCAAGAACTCAAATCACGGAACTGCACTGACCAATCACAGAAAATACTGATTACATCACCACCATAAGCACAAGTGAAGTCGAGAACTATCTGCATATAAAATTTTTTAATGTATCAATAGTTATGTCAGCTAGTCGAACATGCATAATGCAAAATGCTAATCTCATATTTACACAAAGATTTTAAATTTTAACAAAAAATTTTGAATGAGAAATTTTCTATGGTGTTTAGTTTTGCATATAGTATTCTGGTTGGCTGAGAAAAAACATCAAAATATTATGTATTTAAATATGTTTCCAAAATATTAGCACCAAAATATAAATATATATACAGATAATCTTTGACTTACTATTATTCATATTTATGATGTTATGATATCAATAAATTCTGTAATTACTCAATGCAATTAACAAAGGATTTGAATCCTTGACTAATGATATACAAGAAGCATTTTTTTTTTGTGTCTGATTTTTGTATTTGTTAAGTTTATTATGATAAACTGGATTGTAGTAATAAATATTGATAGTGGGAAATCCATAAATTTTGGATATTTCTGACTTATGATAGCAGGGCTATTTATACATACATGTAATCCCTAACTTATGATGGAATTAAATATCCAAAATTTATATATATATTATTTAAAATCAATATTTATATACTGGTATAGTTTGTTATCATGGTGGTTGCATTCCAGAGACCACCACTGTAAAGTGAATCACAGCATTTTTTCATTTGCTAATACATACCAAAGCCTAAAAATATATTTACAATATTATTCATTAAATATACAATAGTGCTAGGTCTAAAAAATTCAGCTAGATGGCTCATTTTAAAACATTCATGTATCACTTTGGAGGATCCAAGTTTGATTCCAGATCTCTTCAGTTTTTCAGGATGGCTCCTGGCTCAGCCTGTCTATATGTTAATTTATATTTATTCTAAGTATTATTTGGCAGATAATTTTCATTTTGAAATATAAAATAAAAACATGGAATATAATCAAGAAGTATTGTATTAGCAAAGTATTATTAAGCAAGGTATGCTGTAATTAATTAATTATTTATTTATATTAAATATCAAATCCTGAATAGTATAATATTTGAAAAATTAATAGAAATAATTTTAATACTTGCCTGATATAAAAAAGAAATTTACAACAGAAAGGAAATTTTCCCAGTATAACTTTTATCTCCCTTTTCATATGAGAACTATTGATCAATTAATCAAATAGTTACTAAATTTATCCTATTTATATTAACGTATCTCTTAAATAATCTTCAAGAAAAGAGAAGATAACATTGTTTATCATCAGGAAATTAACCAGAAATACAAATTCCTCAAAGGAAAATATTTTTCATATATTATTTCAGTTGTACTGAATAATTCTGAATTACAATATTTCTTTTAAGTATTCAACTATTACAGTTCAATTTTATAAAAATTCTAATTCATATAAAAAATCAAATAATGCTAAAAGAACAAAGGCATATAAGTTTTTTTAAAGTTATAAATCTGGCTTGCTAATTATATCTTATAATTTTCTATAAGGTTCTCTTGATAAATGAAATTGTTTAAGAAAATTTTATCCTATCTTATATTATTTCCATTTTTAATTACAGCTACCATATATATAATATAGGTTTTGTAGTGACCTACATAGCATTTCAATTAAAAAAACAATAATAATAATATATAAATAGAAATTTTAAAAGTGAAACATGTTTATGAGAAAAAATAAAATCAAATGATTTGATAATGTTTATGAAATAGCTTCTTTCTAATATATATTATTTTTCATTTAAGCATGTTTGATTACATTATTTATAATTTAGCTGCATATATTGATATTTTGTATTTTTAGTAAGTTATGATTATTCCTAGCTCAATTATAATAAATTATTAAAAATACATTATAATTTACGGTAGCTATTATTTATTAATGCAAATTTTACTATGCATTTTTAGTTTATATTTCTCAAAAAAAAAAAAAAAAAGAATGAGATGAAAAAGAAATGATGAATGAGATCAGTGAAAGTCTTCATTGAAGTTCTAATATCTGACAGTCTGTATCTATATATTCTTCCACTAATAAATTTTACAGCAGTTGATATATTTTTATGAAATTCAATACAAGTTATATTATTGTTGATAATATTAAAGCTCTACTTTATAACTTTACAGATTTAATTATTACAGAATAATAAATATATAAAGGAAGTAAATTAGTTCTTCCTAGAACTTATTTTTAATTTGCTCTTTTTGTAATTATAATATATAATTTTTGTAATAACAATCAAATTCAAATACAAAAGAAATATATTTAACAGATTTTGGATTACAATTCAAAATAAAACAATGCTGATGAAGATGAGTGATGATAACAATAAACATCAAAGTTCAAAGAAAGAGAAAAAGAGAGGGGGGGTTAAATGGTAAAAAAAAATTCAAAACTGTTTAGACAGATAAGCAAATAATAAATTTTTAAAACCTAAGGTTTAACAAAAATATTTTATTTTTTAAACAATAATTTTTCTTTGTCAATAAGTAAAGATATTCTAACAACTGAATATAATATAATTGAGACTATCGAAATTAAAATTTCAATAAAAAATAATAAACAACTTATTATAACTTAAAATAATGAAAATGAAAAACTTTAATAAACTGATTATTTTATTCAGAAAACTTTTCATTTTAAAAATGATATTAGTTTTTTCTTAAAATTCTTGTTTCATAAACAAAAAAAAAAAAAAAAAAAAGACAAATTGGCAAATTATTAATGGATAAATAAATGAATTAACGAAAAGAAAAAATGTATAATTGGAAAAATTATAAATTAATGAATAAGTAATGAATGACTTATGATGATATATATTTAGAATAACAAGCTCAATTAAGTTGTTTACAAAATGAATTATTTTTCATGTTTATTGCATAAATTATAAACTTCTCAACTTGAGTTTTATAAAATGAAAATTTTATATTTAAAAATGATGATATATGCTTTAATTATATATTAACTTAAATCATATTTTTATCAGTAACAAATTTAATTCCAAAGAAAAATTGTAATTTTATATAAATGATTATTGTTCTATATCTGATGGTCCACGATCTTGAAAAAAGAATATGACAATATGTAACTTTTAACTGTTGATTAAATAGTTGTCTTTTGCTTCTGAATTCAATAAATAATACAAACATTTAATAGTGGATCAAATAAAAACAGAAGGCAAAATAATACTTTTAAGACTTAGAAAATCCGAATAAAAACAAGCACTAACGCAGTATAGGGTAATTCAAACACAAGTTTATTTTGAACAAACAAGCGCTTTCGGCTATAACGCCATCGTCAGGTTCCAAAAATTTTCTTATTAATACTTTTAATATTTTAAAACATATTTGATTTTGAATAAAATTATAAATTTTATTCAAAAATAATACTGATAAAATTTGATTATTAATGTAAATTAGTTTAATAAGCAGGATTAAAAAAGAAATTTATTTTTTTATTCAAATTATTTCAAATTTCAACCATTTCACATTTATAACAGCAACAAAGAGTCTGTAAAATTTTTAAATGTTATAAATTCAACTAATTCTACATGCTATCATAATATCAAATGTTTATGGAACCATTCAGTGAGATTTAAAAAATCATTTCAAATTCAAATCAAATACATTTTTTATTATATACCTTTCATCACAAAGCTCAGATTCATGGTGTTCTAACTGTGCTCTCGGCAATTCCCTTGAACAAAACTGACATTCAGCAGGTAATTCACAAACTGCTTTCTCCACTGCCAAATTGCGAGAACACAAATCCTTACTGATTACTGTACGACAATTTGGACAAGAGGCAGTTTCATCACGAAGACGGGCATCTGCAAGCAGGTGCGTAAAGCATCCTGCACACATCAGATGACCATTGGTACACTGGAAGACAAATCAAGTATATAATTAGATGTCAGCAAAAAGAAACTGAATAAGACTCTCTGTTGGGGATATAGAATAATATATATATAAATATATATAATTATAACTCAATAACACCTAATATTCCCCAACTAGAGGTCACCTTTGAATCTGGAGACTTTGGGAGATTTGTGCAAATAATCATAACCATTTCAATAGAGAATATAAAGAAACACCACTTACCTTATTATCTGAAAAAATAAAACAAGTAATAAATAAATATCTTCAGATTCTCTGTATATTATAAAGCAACAGAGAATCTGAATTCCTCCCAAAGTCTCATTGTACATGATTAATACACAAGTAGCAAAAAAGATGTCCAAACCCTCCACTTATTAGGGGCAAAAGATGGGAGTCAGTTGTAGGATGAAGCATCATTTCTCTTCACCTGTAAAGGTAGAAACACAATACAGAATCAAAAGATTCTTTTAAAATATTCAGATACATAAAAATTACGTTATAAATTGTTTTTAGTTTGTAAACTGATTTATCTTTTAACATAAAAAGATTTGATGAAGTTTTATTAGTAGAAAGTTATAAGATTTGATAGTAATACATTAAAGGTAGTTTTAATTAGGAAATTTTGATATATCTAGTAAGTAAGAAGTTTTCTTTAATTTACTATTTGTAATATAGAATTTATGTTTACACAATAGAATTCTATTCTACAATTAATATTAATTAAAAAAAATTATAAAATTAAAAAATATCCTCTAAGGACAATTTATTAATTATATAGTGAAAACATTACTGATATGTTATTCAGAATAATCTTTTTAATCTAAAATTTCAAATTTAAATATTGAATTCTATATTCAAAAAATATAAAATTTAAGAATATAATTTTGAAGGATTAAAAAAGTTTTTTTGTATTTTTATTACAGTTGTCTATATCAACAATATAACTGTATGAATGTAATAAAATTTAATTTAAATAGTCTTTAAGGAAAATATTTTTAATGTTTGTTTAATTTTTACTTTTTCATACAATAAAATGTGTATATATATATATACAATATGAAATATTTAATATAACTAGAAATTTCCTATCTTCATTGCTCCATTAAAAAAATAAAATGATGTTAAGAACATGTATAAGGTTTAATAAGTTAGAAAACACAAGACCAAATTAAACTTTTAATATAAATTATATATTTCTAAATAGTTCATATAGTTAATTTAATATACTTAAAGATTTATACCTACATAGTTTATTTTTGTATTTAATCTTGATATATATTTTTTAATTTCATAATCATGTAAGAATTTATGAAGACAGAATTTATATTATAAAATTGTCATGTAATATTCTTACTTCTCAAATACTAAATCTATAACAGCTTTTTCACACACAGTTAAAATGAAATTTTTTTTATTTGTATATAAAAATGTATTGGCAGTAAGAGTAAATCTACATGAAAACTATATCTTGAATATGGAACAATGAATCAGTATATTTTACAAAAATTAAACATTTTTTAAATCATCAAAATAATAATGTAAAAATATTTTCATTTTCTTAAATAAAAAGAAATAATAAAATAATAAAATAAATTATTTATATTTTAAAATCTTTATTTTTATATATTTAACAAAAATTTTTAACAAATTTTTCTTGGAAATGTAAACTTGTTTAAATTTTAGAAACTAAATATATTTTTGAAAAATAAAAGTGAATTTAATTTAACATACTAAAAATATATGTTAATTTAGCAATAATTATAAAATTTTAAAAATTCAAATTAATGATTTTTTCTAGGTATTATTATAAACAAAATAACATTTAGCATTAATTTTAATTTCCACTATTCCATAATGAGATAAATTTATAGACAAAAGACATACAAACAGCAAATATATATTTAAAAATAATAACTTTATTAAAGTTTAAAAGATTACACTATGTTACATGTAAATAATACTAAACTGAAATTTATAAAGTATTGGCATGATATGGATGTTTACTTATAGATATAGAAACATTTATACAGGCCAATGACATTTGTACATTTCTTACTATGAGTAAAAACAATTCTAAATTCACCATACAATTAAAAATATGTTTAACGAACAATATTTAAAATTCAGAAAAATTCTCACTAAGATGCAACTTTTGTTTTTTGTTGAACAATTCTTAATTCATTTCTCATAAATGCTGAATTAAATATTTTACAATAATCTGGATTTCTGAAGGTTAATGGTAACTTATCATATTTACAAAATTATTATACAGCTTTCTTGAACTGTGATGAAAAAGTACATTTTTCTACAATATTTTTTTTTTATTGAGACAGTTCTTGGACACTGTAACTGTAGAATGTAGTTGTACTATAACCACAGTACAGAGACATCTACATTTGCCTAGAGGCACATACCACAAACCAGGACAAACTACTCCATCTGAACAGCTGATCCTAACAATAGCTACAACATCCACTTTTAGTAAAACACTTTTCTTCCAGACAATCATTGATTTAATAAAAAAAAAAATTCTATTTCATTGGTTAGTTTTATTTTTTATATCATTTATTCATTTTATACATTAAATAATGCAAAAGGAATCCAAACTGAATTTCTTTGAAACAATAAACTGCTACAGTCAGCATCATTTATATTCAGATTCTCCTTTCCTAGAATACTTACCATGGTCCAAAAAAAAATCTCAACAACAAATTTTTTTTTTAAACCTAACTCTTAATTTACTGGATTTATAAAAATCTTATTAAAAAAAAACAAATAATTTTAGTTATATAAAAGAAGAGATTTTTAAAAAAAGTAATTATATAATAAAATAAATTAATTAAACAGTTTCTACATTTAAATTTTAAGGATCACAAGAAAAGCGAATTTTAAGCTTGATCAAAAAATAATAAATACTGGAACACATGCAATTTATTATCTAAAATTTCATTAATTGATTAAAAAAACATTGTGAATGTAATTTATATTTTAAAAAATTTAATTATTAATAAATTTAATTATTAGCTTTAAAGTTATAAATATTGATTAAAGTTTTTAAGAATTAATTATTTTGCTTTGTATAACAAAAAAAGAAAAAAAAAATGTACATAAAACAATGGAAAGTAGTAAATAAAAAACTATGCTATAATAGAATTAAATATTAAAAAGAATTACAATTTAAATTATAATAAAATAATTAACTTTATTTTAATAAAAAAATAATTATTTTTACTTTAATAATTTTATTCATTTTAATTTAATTAATTATACTAATCAATAAAATATATTTTCATCATTTATATTTATATGTATATTTAACTAAATTAATTAGTTAATATTAAAAAAAATTACATTTTATATAATATAAACGATTAAAAATAAATTTTTATTGATTTTTTTTCTCGTAGTAGCTGGAAAAAATGGTTGTTTAATTTTATCTAAAATCTATTTAATGAAAGATTTTATTATTATTATTTAATGAAATTGTCTGGAAAAGAAAACTTGGATCAATTGTAATCAATTATTAAAATTCAGAAAAAGACTATTAATAAAAATGATTTGATGATTCAAATTCAAACCTGATAAATGGCTGTTCTTGGCAGATCCAGACATACGGCACAACATAAAATCCCCCCAAGTCTATGTTCTAGTTTTTCGTCTTTGTGATCGGTCGGTTCTTCAGTTCTTAATTTCTTTTTAGCTGGTTCTACTATAGTTTCTGAATGATTAACTACCGATAGCGAATTTGTATTATCGTTACTACTAGCGCTCGGTCCCGAAAACACTTCCTCCGCCATCTTTGTTTATTTTCCTTCTCCCAAAACATCGCTTTTATGAACGTGCACTTTCTAATGACATCACGAAAAATAGCCCAATAAGCAATCGATACGTTTATTGACGCATTGGTTTCTACCAATAAAATTACGAATTAAAAACGTCATATGACGGTTACGACCAATGAGAGTTGGCGATGTTTAAATGGTCTCTAAATACATCAAGGTTGAAACGTATAGAGAAGAGATATTATGACTCATTCAATTTGTGAAGAATATTTTTATGACCTTCGTTCGTTTTATTTTGTGCGTGACTCTTATCGAGATAATTAGTTACGCTTTTTGATTACGTTGAATGATACGCAATTTTTTTCTCTCAATCTATATAAAAGAAAATTGTTAATTTAAGTCAATACAAATTCAATTTTTTAAAATTTTAAGTTTAAAAAATTAATTATTATTTTTTTATTTTAGTTTTTCGATATTTAGTGATACCTTATTTGGTTTTTATTTTTAAATTTAAATTATCCATTCGTTACTATACATCATATAGAACATAAAATTTTAAAAATCAAGGCCATCTGTCGGACAAGTATGACATTTATTCTCCTTGTTATCTTCTTAGCTATAAACGCACAGGGGGAAAAAACCGTTGAGCTGTTATAAGTACCATTTAACCGATCCGTAGTAGCAATTCTCCGAAATATGTAACAATAACCTCTGTAGAATTCTACAGCAATTATTAAACAGGTGCAGCAGGTGCGCTGTTCGTGTCTCTCTGCTATTAGTTTTGGCAGGTAGTTTCGTTGAATATATGCATAGGGCTATAAAATATTTTCCTCAAACAAGAAAAGTTTTATGAAATACGATAGCCATAAACTATATAGAATGTCTAGTGTGTCTTTTCCGACATTAAAAATGCTTATTGAAATTTTGCAAAAAAAAAAAAAAAAAAAAAAAAAAAAAAAACCCGCGCACATGCCGCCGGGGAGAGTACAAAGGAAAAACGGCCCACGGAAGACTAGGGTGTTTGAGAGATAGCCCTACGAGAGGGGTTCTCTCTCACAAAGTGAAGGGGTGAGATA